>JALJEE010000349.1:0-180854 GCA_023231475.1 Seison nebaliae | reverse complement strand
AATAATAATGAGAAAAGAATGAACATCAGCACTCTACCAACGAGTAGTGCACGGATAATATTAATCGACATAGAGACAAGATATCTGCATTCGTTATTCAACAATTACTAGTTAGTGATGAGTGTTTGTATATATGTATGTGTATGTATAGTGTATGTATAGTGTATGGAGTTATTAGAAGTCACATAAATCATATAATAGAGCAACGGAAAGAATCCAATGTTCCTTCTTAGCATATGGAATTGATCATCTTCCAGTTGAAAATTATTTAAATGTTCTCTTCGAGAGGGTAAATGTTTATTTATTAATTTATTTATTCTTCTACCTCTCTCCCTCCCTCTTCACTTCCAACTACTTCAACTTATCTGCATTCCATTGACAATAGACAATTGGACTTACCATCGATATCGACATCAACATGTTATGTAATGTTGGTAAGAGAGGAACATCTTCCAATAGATAGATCTGTTTCTTGGGACTGCACATCATCTCCTCTTTTACAGTTAGACGTCGATCTTTCTATGTTGTTTATGTGAATGACGTCGTCATTGGAGAGAGAGAGAGAGATATATAACAGTATATATATATATATATATATATCTACCCATACAGCAGATGGATGGGAGACTTATCAATAAAAAATAATTCAGTTTGTTTTTTTCCCTTCTGAGTTTATGTGTGCTTATTCCGTCTCGCTATTAGCGGCAAAGAGTAATGTCGAGATGGCATCAGTAGTCGAATGTAAGAAGAAGATAAACTCTATGAATAATCTATTAGTGTCTCTAACAGATGCACGGTGTCGTCATGTTGCGAAAGAAATAATGAAGAGTATATCATCAATCTCCTCCATGTGGGTAATATGGGCGAAAATTAGGAAATAATGAGAAATGGAATAATATGGATCGGTAAACAACCTTCTATATGCACACGTAATTATACACATGATTACATATTCGACAGAGAGAGAGAGAGAGAGAGACAGAAAGAGAGAGAGAGATATACAACGAGAAAGGGAGAGAGAAGAGAATAACAGTGATAATTCGATAATATAGAATGATCTATGAATATCATTATTAGCAATAACATCATCATAAAATTTATAAAAATAATCATCGATGTTCGAATAGATAGATGGATGACTAAATGCATACAATAGTAGTAATAGTAGTAGTAGAAGTAGTAGTAGTAGTAAAGTATTAGCAGTAGAATGAAGGTGGAAGAGAGCTGTAGAAGAAGATAAACATGTAGCGGGAGCGATAAGGGAATTGAATGAGAAATAATTAATTCGGAATGCAATTCCAACAACTAGTCGACGAACAATCAACTAAATTATTTCTCCACTAGATTACATGTATGATCAACAAACACATTTTCTCTATACGGAAACTTAATCGATCTCTTCTCTATCAATCTCTTTAACCGGATGATCATCTTTCGATTTCTATTAACACACATACACCCCATGGATGCACACACATACACTAACACACACACACACACACAAACATAAACACATGGTGGACACAATTGACCGAAATGGAAAGAACTTGACCGGGTACCAATGTCCTGGCGAGAGGGAACTTGACGGAGTCACTATAATTCGTTTTCATGTTTTATCTGACATTCGGAAGAGTTTTGAGAAGAATGAGCTAATAACAATTAGAATGACTAATGGAATCGAATTAGCGACTTTAAAATTCTCAAATCTCAACAATTCATCCTATTTCTTTTAAAGTTTCATCTTCTTCAATTAATCTCTTACAATGGGAAGAGTGACATTAGACGTAAAATTGGAAATAATATGTTCGAATGTTATGCGATAAAGGTGGTGAAGTGAATCCGGATCGAGAATAGCTGGCAAGACGAGTTGTGAGAAGATGGAAATGGGAAGAATGAGTGGAAAGTAAATAAATGTGAGTGAGAGAAGGAGAATGTGAAAAATAAACAGAAATAAAGAAAACTGGTAAGACTGGGGGAGAAGAGGAGAAGGATAAATAGAAATAAATGTTGGAATTCATATTGTTCAAAAGATAAATGGAAATAATGTGGAAATAATTCGGAAATAATGTGGAAATAAATGATTATACAATAAGCAACAGTTATCATCATTCTTCTTTCCATTGTTGATAGGTGACACAACATTCATTGTCAATCAACTCACTTCTCTCCCTCTCACCCGTCTCAAACCAATCAAATTTTCTTTCTTTCATTCAAATCAACCCAATTCCACATTGATGATCGGCGATTGATTCCTCCTAATTTGGTTCTTATTGACGTTCTCATCTCACCACCATCACCGTCACTGCCATCCTCCATCCATCTGTATCACAGTGGAATGAGAGGGGAAAGACGGCAGTCGTTCGTTGTTGGAGCGATCATCGCACATATATGTGACATAAAAGGAAAGCCTATTCTCTTCTCGATTCCTCATCGCATATGTTGTCATGGTGATTGTGACAGTTAGAAGTTAATCAATGTCAAAGTGATTCTATTATATAATTCGATTTAATCGTCAGTAAAGGAATCGTTCTTTTTCCCCTTAGAGCACCATCCTCTCGAGTACAATTCAAATGAAGATATAGAAATCATGCTGATAACAACGTGGCAAGTCCATTAATCATACTATAGTTCCACTAATTGAATTGTTCATCACTCATTGGACGGATAGATAGGAGAAGAAGAAGGTGTTTTTCAAATTTGGAAGTTAGCTCGTGAACCGAAGGAAAAGAATGGATAGATTGATGGAATAGGAATATTAAAATGATTCTCTTCCATTCCTTCTCTCTCAATACAGCAACATCAATATTTTCATACGTCCATTATTGATTAATGGAATAAAATTTTGTATACAACACTACTCGTTACATATATTCCCATCACGTCCCTCCATTGAGAGACGACCATCATCATCCGAACAATGGAAGGAAATAGGATGGATAATAATATAACAATTCTTCTTTGACCCAAATACACACACACACACAAGCACACACACACACACACACAAGCACACACACACACACACAAGCACACAGACACACGCACACAAGCACACAGACACACGCACACGAACACACAGACACACACACACACACGCACACGCATGCACACGCACACATAGTTATATTGAGAGCCGTACGGAATAAAGAGAATAATTATTAAGGAGATTTGATGCAATAATTTTTTATTCTTCAACAATCTTCATAATTACAGAACAATAACATTATAAACAAAAATACTAAATATTATTAACACTAATATGAACAGTAAGTAACAACGAGAACAGGAAGAGTAACAATATGGAAAACTAAACTTATTCAATATGCCACTAAATGTGAAAGTGTAAACAAAAAGAAAGAAGCCGATTTCTTTCTTATTCCCTCTCAAAATTAATTATTCTACAAATAATTCGATATGTGTAAATGACGTATATATTTGTGTGTGTGTGTGTGTGTGTGGATAAGAAGTAGAAATGGATTGTGGAAATGATAAGATGAACATGGCCTTCTTGCCAAGATGGGAGGTGTTAGATTCGAATCAAAAAATCGAATTATTCCTATCTATCTCGATGTTCCCGTAGTCCGGATATTACTCCTACTTCTATCTCTACCTTTGTTCGAAGATTGGAAAGGACGTGGAACAATTCGATTTCATTCCCAACTGCTCCACTGCTAATCTTTCTTCTTCCCTTTTTCGTGATAGTTTCATATTCCAAAAAAAGCGCACGTGTCTTGTCAGAGAGATCACTCCTGAAAAGTGTTGTTGAATAAGAAAAATATTTATTCTTGAACAACAATCCTACAAATTGCACCCACCAACAACTGCATACTAAACAGATAATACGACTTTTTCTTCTATGTCTTCCACTCATAACGAATTCTTTTACAGAACGGCAGTTATTCCACCATTAATTCATTCATATTCATATGAACGGATATAGTCGAGAAATTTTCGTCGATTAATTTTGACAGCTAACACCTAAAAATAACTGAGGTAAGTGATCAACTGCGACTCAATTTTTCTTCTTCAACTATTCTCAAAGTTTTATGAAGAGATATATAATATGTAAACAAGAAGAATAACAATTTTGTCATCCGGTATTAAATAATCAAATAAACTGATTCCACTTAACCGACTTCATTTCAGACAAGTTTTAATTTACAAAAGCGTCCATCACACCACCATCACCGTCTCACCTATTACAATCTCTACTTAATTGTTAATTTAAATGAAAATTAACAGTAAGAAGTACTTTTATATCTTTCAGATAACCATTCCATCCATATATCTATTAACTCTAAAAACATTTCCATATGTTCCATAAATAACATTAAATTCATATTTCAATCAACTACTTTTGACATTTTATGATGAACTCATCATTAAATTGGAACTTCTGTTCTAAATTACTAAGAACTACCAGTTTATCTTCGACCACATACAAATCACTATCAAATGACGAAAGCTTTGGATTAATGCCTAAAATTACATATAATTTAATAATTCCATGTTACTATACTCCACTTCTTCAGTTCATTTCCTCCAAAACAACAACAATTTTTTCAGGAGGAATTCATTTGAATATGAAAAACACTCTTAATAATTATGATTATTCGAATGATTGGAAATCCATTTAAGGAATTAACAATTCAACGTCATTGACTTTGTATTATTGAACATTTAGGGATTCATCAAAAATAAAAAATGTTTCTGATTCCTAATACCTATTAGGTATTATCTGAAGCAAATAATGATAATAGTAGCTAAATTAAAAAGCGTCATTATTAATTGTATAATTTCAAATAATGAAATAATTAATTAACTAAAGATTGTGAAGCGTTGAACGACATATGATATTCCAAAATCTTCTGACTTAATTTAACTCGTCTTTAACCTTCAAATCAGAGTTTTGATATTTGAAGAAAAATATGTTCGATATTCGATATTGGAGGGACTTCCTCTCATGAAATAAGAATGAACGTGGAATTTTTTATAAAATGATTTTTGTTCCTCACATTCACGTTCAAAAATGTCTTAATTTTCTATTATTGTGCGAGTTATATTTAAGAAGTATTTTCTAGTTTAACACAAATTCGTTTTGGTCTTCCTGATAAGTCGTTGAGGGCAATTTGACATTAGATACAATAGAAATATTTATGTAAACACATAAAGTAATTGATAGAAGTATAACAATAATAATAATAATAATAATAATGATAATCATCAATGATTCATCATATAATAATGAATAATAAAAATAAATATTTTAGCCTAAAATAGTTAGGAAGTAGAACTATTCTTCCCCAAATTTTATAAACCTTCCATCGTCTTAATAAAATCTTGTACTTCTTCCGTACTCACTATTATTTATAGTTCGTTTAATCCTCATCAATATTAGTGAGCACTTGATAAAATGAGGAGCGATCCACTGCATTGCAATGGCATTTGGGGAGGAGCGATAAAGATTGGAGAAGAAATAAATAGAAAATAATTATCTAAACATCTTTTGTTGGTGGAGGAAGAATGTTTGTTGAGCATAGGATATTGTTGAGAGAAGGATTTTTCTTGTTAAGCAATGACAATTCCATTATTCGACTAGTCGTGGATTGTGATGATGAAGTATAAATGAGGAAGCAGATTAGGAAGGAAGAAATCAGTATAACTAGATCGATCTATTATTAAATAATAACCGTAGTATATCCATCAACTTCTCATCGACATACTCATTTTGTTCAGTCCGACTTCGCTCATGTCTCATACACGAGAGAATGTTGTTGGGGGCTCATACTCTTCCCATTCTTCCTACGTCTCTCTACTTGCCTCATTTATATTTGTTGTTCTATTGAATTCATCTTGGAGAATAGTAGGAACCTCATTCATAATCAACCGACGAATTCTTCGAAGCTTCACAAACGAAGCATGACTCTTCTTTTTGCATCATTAAACTAATCATTCAATGCGTTCTAACAATTCCTGTCATCATCGTCAATTTGATTGACATTGTCCTCATATTTCGTCTTGTATGTTCTCATCATGTTCTCTGTCGATAGGATTTCTATAAATATTCTCTCACATACATTCCTACTACATGAATATGCGTGAATTGT
The DNA here is from genome assembly GCA_023231475.1 of Seison nebaliae. Lineage (NCBI taxonomy): Eukaryota > Metazoa > Rotifera > Pararotatoria > Seisonacea > Seisonidae > Seison > Seison nebaliae. The sequence continues at coordinate 174,747 of JALJEE010000349.1, read as the reverse complement.
ATAGGAGGGGAAGATGTTTGGTGTTTCCATCACTAAACTGGTAGAAACTATTTTTCCTCCATCCCATTCATACATGATAACAAATGAAAGAACATTCATTCATTCCATCAAATTAATTCCCCAATATCCTTCATATCATCATTCTTTGCTCGTTACGTATGTTCATGTTGTGAATTATGTGCATACTTTCCCTTTCAACTTTCTTCTAGATACTCCGATTATAATTAACATTTCCATTTCTTCACTCAACCATTCCACAAAACCCGACTCTTCATTATGGACATCAAATAGAAATGCATTTCAATAATTTAACGATTTATTAAACGGTTTGTCCACTTTCTCATACTATTCTAGATTCGAGAGAATATGATCTTTTCATTCTTTCCTTAACTTCCACACTGTTTGATGAACTTCCAATCATATTTCGCATTTCTTACAATTTTCTGTGAAATGGAAACTTCATGAAATTGATTCCATTAATTTGCTTACATGTTAGTAAGTTATTTCCACTCTCAAAATTATGTAGTTTCTATGAAATTCTTTCTCACCATCATCCGTCATATCACATAGCTGGGCGGAAATAACTGCATAACAACGAAAAGGAAAAATCGTAAAATTCAGGTCGGAAACTTCGCAGATTTCCGATTTATTAAAAGGTCAAACAAATAAAATCTTCAAATAATTTACAAGAGAATTAGTCGTTTATTTTCAAATATATTTCGTCTTTTGACATATATTAAAAATTCTTATTTATTTACTTTTCATTCACAATTTACTTAATTGTCATATGAAGAATTCATTTCCGATAATTAAAAGGAATTTTAAGAGAATTCCTTCAAGAAACATTTCCGTAGTCGAATCACTTACTAGAATGCTTGTGTTGTTGTTTGTGCTAGACGTCTCATACGACGTGTACTTCTGTCATAATCTCGAATCTTCTTTTCCATTTCTACATCTGTCAATGTCTCTAATGTCGGTGTCCAAGGTTCATCTCGAATTATATTCTTTCCAGTTAATGCTGGTGGTGCTTCGACAAAAGCCAATGTGCGTTGATGCCAAGCCAACTTCGCTCGAATACTGTAAGAGATGGCAGTAACGAATTCTCCTGATAGTCCAAGTTCCGCTGCCATAACTGTCGCATATTGTTCTGGACTATTTAAAGGATTGGCCAAGTCCCATTCGAATCGATCTTGAAGACAAACATTTCCAACTTGAATGTTGAGAATGATGACAACTCGTTGATCTTGTTCATTTCGTTCTTTGACTGTCGTTGCTGCTGTAACAGCCGCTGCTGTTGTCGCTTCGACTTGTTGTCGAATGGAAGTAGCGATGGCTGGAATGAAGAGAGTTGGAGAGAGATCGATATCATCACAAATTGTTTCAGCGAATAATTCTGGTGTGACAATTTTCTCATTTCGATTCCAAGTGAATGAATCTCTCAATTTCTCTCCATCTATATCTAAATCTAGTCGAATTGGAACTAATTGAATTTTCTGCTCCGCATTCTCTAACGTTAACAATTTGGAACATTGATCCACTCCAACTCCGTAAGATTTCGCTCGTCGATCAGAAATTGCAGCTTGATTGATGGAAGTAGCAGAAGGCAACGATTCAGCACCTGGTTGTACAGGATTTATCCAACCACAACCAGAATTCAATCCACCACTCCCACCCATATTCAACGAATTGGAATTTGTCGAATTTTTCTTGTTGGAGAATGTGGTAATGAATTGACTACTGAATTGACTACTCAAATTACCACCAATATTATCCTTCCCATTCGTTCCATGATCTCTTAATGAAGATGAAATTTTATGATTATTTTCTCTCGATTTCGATACTCGTCTACTCTTCTTTTTCCCATTATCTATTTGCAAATCAGCTAGAAATTTCGTTGCTAAATTCTTCCCGATAATCGTCTTATCATTGTGGAGAGTGAGAAGTCGATCTACTTCCGATCCTTTCAACAGAGTAATTGTCGATCCTAATGACGTGAACAATCCCAAATTCGACAATTCCTTCCTTTCACTAATCGTTGCAGCGCGTCGCCATAACTGAGGATATTTTTTGTACAACGCTCCACGATACAATCCGAGATAATGTCCTAATTCCGAACCGAGATAATATCGTTCGTCATCATTTGATAACATAAACGGTTTTGGACGTTCCTTCATTTCCCTTCAAATGATTCCATCAAACTCTTTTATTTTGAAAATGTAAAAAAAAATTTGGAATCGTATTTATAATAAATTCATTCTTCATAATACTTCAAATCCTCTTTATCCTAAAATATTTTTTACTGAATGTTCAAATTTTAAGTTTAATATTCAAATTTGTGAATGAATCTCAAATTTTTAATTTTCCTTTTCGACAAGGATCGAAGAGAATAAAAATTCGAACGAAATAAATCTTTTTTTTTAAGAAGAAAATTATAATATTTATCCACAATCTTTCACCATATAATCCTCGTCGAATTTATGTAGTTTCACTAAACCGTCTTCAGAACCGCTAGCATATCTGTCCAATTCAAATGGAAATTAATCATTTTAACGAACTATATGGAAAAATGGAACCCTGATCCATCCGGATGAAAATTGACAGAGTTGACTGGACCGAAATGGTCTCTCACTACAGCGAATTCTTCGTTATAAATGAGATGATAAAATTTCGTGTCAAATTTCTTTTTCGATCCGACTGTTGTCACTTGACTGGCTTCTTGTCCTGTTCCAATAACAAGCTATTGATAAATAGAAGATGAATGAATTAATGAATGAATGAATGAAGAGAGAAAAGAGAAAACATGAGGATATTTTGATGAGATACTTGCCGATTTCACCATACAGCCAACATCATATGATTTCAATAATTCCAAATTCTCTGTAGAATATAACTGGAAAATAGAGTTATAAGAGAAATAGAAATCGATTTAAATTAAATTAAACATTACATGTATTGTCTTGAGATGAAGTGATCATGAGTGATCCTACATCATTCAATTGCATGTCACTAATAGCATTTCGATGATCTTTCACCGATTTTACCACTTTCCTCTCCTAACGAAATTGAATGAGATGATGTGAGAATAGAATTGAATAAAAAAAAAGAAACTCCGACGTCGAATGAACCGATCGTTCCATCCATTAATCCGATGGCGAACGTTCTATCAAGATGAGTAAATGTACCGGTACTGTAAGGTGAACCGAATTCATTGATCATTTCTCCAATTGGTTGTGGTTGTCGAATGTCGAATAGTTTCACATAGGCTGCATCATCTTTATTCGCTTGAACAGCAGAGAAATACACATTGCCACTGTATGAGAAACCACAACATTTCACTAATCCATCCTCATCTTCCGTTCTTAATTGTTTCCCTGAAATATTTTTTCAAAATTTTCTTCTCATTTCCCAAATGATTAACCAGTTTCGATATCCCACAGAATCGTCGCGTATTCCCCATGAACAGATATCAGATTTTTTGTCATATCTTTTTTAATTTCAATCTCAAATTGATGAAAACAAAAGAAAAATTAACAGTCGACGTCGAATGAGAAAACAGCTCCACGATCGCTATTATACGTTCCCAATTGTTCGCCATTATGTGAATACCAGACACATACCTTCTCTCCTTTGGATGCAGTGAATATGAGATCTCCTTCATAATTAAAACGAATTTTTGTTATAGCACGTTCGTGCCCGAACAATTCCAACGGTTTCTAAAAAACAAACAAAAATTACTCCATGTAATTCTTGATCTTCAAAATAATATGGAAATTTCAGTTAGATCAATCATCCTTTCCACCATCACCGTGGACAAGAGGAACACGACTAGAATATTATCAAAATTTTTACTAACCATCTTCTGTTGTTGTTGTTTGATGGTAAATTTGAATTTGAAAAAAAAATATAAATATTTTTATTTGATGTTCAATTGAAAGAGAATTTTAATGGAATTATATTCAAGTGAGAACACGTGTGTATATATATATATATATATATATATATGTGTGTGTGTGTGTGTGTGTGAGAGATTCATTATTATATTCATCGAGTGGAATTTTCAATATTTCTTTGAAATCTTTTCATTTCGTATCTTTGACCATTTGGCAGATCTCTTTTATTTAAAGAAAAGATGCAAAACGAAAACGGAGAAACTGTTGAATTATATATTCCAAGAAAATGGTTCAATGTTTTGAAACAATTATTTTATTTTAACTTTTCTGCTTATTCAGTTCGGCAACTAATCGAATCATTAATGCGAATGATCATGCCTCAATTCAAATTTGTTTTGCTAAAGTTCAATTTTTTTACCAATTTTTATATTTTCATTCATATCATTATCATATTCTCATCAGTTGGACGATCAGGGAAAGATGATCCCAAATCAAGTTGAAGTTTTCGGTATTTGCGGAGCGATTCGTCGAATGGTTAGAAGATAATTCGAATTTTGAAGATCAAATGAATTTTTAGGGCGAATCGGACGATTGTCTCAATCGATTAACTCGCGAGAGACACCTATTACCAGAAGAGTTATTTTATTTCATTTTGTTTTAACATTCGAACTTATTCGTCTTCTAAACAGCTTCGAAAAGAAACCATAAGATCGGATTGAAAGAGAAGAATGTAACAAAATTTCATAAAGACAAATCTTCTTCACAATTCTTTACTGGAAATAAAATAGAAACTTTAATTTAACCAAATATCTATATGTGTGAGAAGTGTTTTGATGACGGGTGAGAGAAAGAGAGGGAGAGAAAAGTTTTGACCTTCGATGAAATTTCACGAATTCTTATCAATCCATTTCGGCTGTGAGAGAGAGAGAAAAAGAGAGAGATGAAGGATGTGATTTCTTCTTTCTCTATATCGGTTGACGTAATTGACCATCTATTTCGATATTCTTTCAACATCATCTACTCATATTTCTCATTTATTTATTTTATTTATTTGTTCGTTTGTTTATCCAATTCGATATTATTGATTGGATCGGATTGACTAATTTTGAAAGAATTTCTGAGGAGAAGAGAACCATCTAAATTATTTTGAGGGAAATGATGATTTTTTGGTGAATTTGTCATGAAAAAGAATTTATCGTGCGAATTGAATAATCGAAAACATTTGACAATTAGGAGAATTAGTGAAAATCAGAAATTTCCTTTGATCATTCAACAGTTGACGAGTGGACGACGGATCTGTTTGGAGAAGTGTCTTTTATTCCAATATCTTCTCGTTCGTCCATTCCAGACGACTACTCTCCAATATTTTTCGATTCCCATAGGATATATGGGACGATTTCATGTTGGAACTATCGACGATGATGACCGAGCAAATTTCGAACAATTACCTTTAATTGGAACTATCGAAGAATTATGTGAATATCCATCATCTACCACATTCCAATTAATGAGTCGATTAAATGCATTCAAATTAACGAATAATTCCTCATTCGAAATCGCTAAAGAAGAACCGGTAGTTCTGAAAGAATTCACACGAATTCGAGATGTCGAATGGGGAAATATTCGTTATGAAGAGAAATTTCGTTTCAATCGAAATAATTTATGTCAGTCCTTCTTCTTTTATCTACTTCCATTCATACGACCATTCAACGAGGAGACACTCATCCGATTACATCACAGCGAACATGGAGTCGTTTATTTGAGGAGAGATCAGTCCGTTGTCAATTGCATCAAATGCTCAAATATCGACGAATTGGATAAGCAGCTGCCTCAATCCACCACAAATCTCAAGAAGATTTTGGAGAAAGGAGATAATAATCTGATAATCAAACCAGTCACTGAATCGAAAAGAACCAGTGAAACTTATCAGTTACTCGATTTCATTGAAGATAAGATTGCTGTAGGTTATTATTTGGATAATGATGAGATGGAAATGGAGGGAAACGATGAAAAGAGAATTCAATCTAATTGTTATCTTTTACCGTTTATTCCTCAACCTTCTGGCATCTATCTCACTTATTTCAAACCACCAAATCAATTGGAGAAAGAAAAGTTTTTGAGATGTCGCTCCAATTCGCCTTTGTCTTCGATGGACTTTATCGAAACCGATTCCTTTTCCACTAACTCCTTTTCCAATCGTCTCAAAGTTATTTGCAAATATCTCAGAAATGATATGTTGTGTGAAAAGAAAAATGTGACGTCGAATGAGAATGCGAATGAAATAAATCGAATAATTTATATCGAATATCAGAAATCATTAAATATTTTATTGACAACAATTCAACGAATTTTTTGGCATGAACCATTGAAATCTTTAATTTTAACTGATAGTCGACATCGAATGATTCGTACTGATCTTCGTATCGATCATCAATCTTCATCTAATTTCTCTTCTACCAATAATATCAATATCAATGAAAAAAACAACAACAACAACAAAATCGATAAGAATGACAATAATAATGAAATTAATGAGAAGATTAATGTTATTAATATTATGAATAATCGTAATGATAATCATAATGATGATGATGAGGAGGAGGAGGAAGATGGTAATGGTTAATACAATTTTATTCGTATAATTAAATTTACAAAAAATGATTTCTATCTGGAAAATGCGAAGAAACTCAAAGAAAAAATATGGAAATTTTATATAATTTTCTTTCACGAAAAGAAGAGTCAGAAAGAAAGTAAAAAAATTGAATAGAATGTGAGAGAATGGGGGGAGGAGATTGAGATAAGAAAATTAAATTGAAATTTGTAAAAGAGAAAATTTTTGTCAATTTTAATCTTCAAAATTTCCCCCATCATGTCATCTATCCATTTGTTTTTTCATTACTCTGTACAATTTCCATTTTTTATTATTTTTTTTAAAATAAACTTCCCGGCAAAAAATTCACATAGAATTTTATCGATCATTCTTCATTTACTCGGCATTGGTGTGAGAGGTAGTGAGAGGAAAGATAATCGATTGGATTTGATTGAAATATATATTCATCTGATATTATTTAATTCCAGAAGGAATTGATGGAATAGAAAGGCAACAGTAAACTAATCAAATAAAGATAAATAGGAAATGATGGTCGATTGCCATCATTTGCATCGTTATAGAATCGATAATGTCTACCATTCATCTGATGTTGTTGTTGTTGTTGTTGAGTGGAATAGACATTGGGATGTTTATTATTGAATCGATAGAATTCTCTTCTCAAATTGAAATTTTCTTTCTTTTCTTTCAAATGTGATTCTATGAGAATAAGATGATAAAATTAAGGGAATTAAATGATGAATAAACTTCTTAAATAACGAGTCTCTTCTAAATGGTTGTTGGGAGAGATTATACTTCTTCCATTCCGAATATTGATAGCAATCGACATATTCTGAATATCGTCATAGGAACAAGTATAAATTCCTGAATCATTCTCCTTCACATTTTTCAATTCGAATATACTTAACGTTGTCTCTTCATCAATAAATCTATAATGTTTAATATTCTTATCGTCACTTCCATCCGCTGAATCATCGTTGGATGAACTTATAGAATTTTGTCGTCGTTGTCGATGGAAGGTCGATGCACACTTCTTACTCAACGACAATAGACGAAGTTGATGGAAATAAATGTTGAGAGAGGCCGGATTGAACCATTTGGAACGATCGCATAGATCATATGGACATTCGGCCATCAGACATTGTTGATCAATTCGATCCAATCGAGTATGTTGGAAACAATCCAACGTTTTGATAATATCGACATTGAGAGACGAAGAATAATTCGTATCAATTGGAATTATTCCATTTGTCCTTTTCTCAGACGACAGTTCTCGAATCACTTTCTCTGATATGGGCAAATTGTGATTTGTCGTTTTCCTTCCTTTCTTCTTCCAATAATTTCCATAAGATGACGGAATCGATTGATCGGTGAAGAAATGAATTTTCTTTCCATTTTTATACCATTGAATTTTCGGAAGTAACATCTCATTCTCAATCAATTTGATTGTTGTTGATTCGTTTAAAGATTGAGTTAATCGTTTATAACGTTTCGTCGCTTTCACCAATGCTTCAATGCGACATAGTAAATGAATGGTATGTTTTGGTGGATAAACGGAAATATGAGGATGACTTCGAATTGCTACTGAAGCTAAAAATGAGGATAAAAATAGATGAAATAAATATTAAATAATTAAAATTCGTTTAATATTTTATTTAACTTAGAACATAAAGACGAATTTGAACAGAATTGAGATATTTTGTTGAACTGATCGAACATTCATAAATTCCTACATCCATCGGTTCCACTTTCCGAATGACGAAATCCCAAGAAGCATTTTCACCTTCATTAGCTCCATTCGTTTGTTTGAATTGTTTCTCCTTCAAATAATTCTTCTCTTTCACTTCTCTCAATTGATTGTTGAAAGTTTGTTCAGCATGATTCGCTCCAACATGACGACGATGTTCGATCGTATAACGAAGATCTCGACTGAATTGATTGTGACCGACAGTGAGAATGTTGGAAAGTTCAGTGTCATCCATCTGTCGATTACGTATTCTTTTCCAAATCACCTTAATCATCAGAAAGAAATAACTTTCCCATTAGAAGAAATGAGAACTAACATGATATGCCCCTAAATTCTTAATAACACACGGAATTCGAGCATCGGCACCATTCATCACATAAACTTCTTTGATCGTATCTCGAATTTGGGGAGACTTTTCATTTGTCACATTGTGGAATTGGGAGATCATAAATAAAATGGCAACGGAGACTAAAAAAGAGGAGTAGATTAAAGAAGAGACATATGTTCCAATCAAAACTTTTTATTATTGAAATTTCCATTTGAGAGAAGTGATTAGAAGTGACGTCTAACACTTTCACCAAAAAAGACGAGTATTCTTATAAATGAGAATTGGGAGTTGGATATTGAATGATTTGAGATAAAGAGGTTGAGTTCAATCGGATTATTCGTTTGAGAGTTGGAGATTATGAAACGAATCAATATAGTTCCGTCAATCAATGACGATTGAGAGGTAAATTGATTAGGAAATCGTTCAATTCGTTCGTTTCATTTCTACTCATCATATCTGTCAGTTAGTTGGGGGAAAAAACAGAGGAATCACTTTAGATATTTTCATTTAGTCTTCGAAAGAAAAGAGAATGTTATTGGAACTTCCAATCTTATTCTTCTGAGGAGAATTTCTTCTCACATCAACTTATGAGATATGGTGAAACGTATAAAATAGTTTCAGTGGTGATGATGGTGGCGGCCCAGGAATATTCTAATGGAATTATTACAAAAATATTCAACATCGACCCAATTGTTCGAAGGGCGACTAAAAGTGGCAGCTTGTCACAGTTGGATGTATGGGAATCATACGCAGAAAAGATGGATATTCTGTTAGCGTCATGATCAGAATACGAATACAAATAAGAGGAGAAGTTCCGATAGAATAAGGTGAATCGCTATATGGAATCGCCGTTATTGGACAAATTGATTACGAGGGAGAATTGGATTTATAAGCAACGATTTACTTCGTTGATTGAGATGAAAAGAGAATTAGAATTGAATAGAAAAAGAATGAAATAAATCAATGATGGTGGATATATACTCGTATATAGAGATGCGCTCCAAAAGAAGATTGTTTAGTTGAAGACGAGTAATTTATTTCGAAAAAATCTTCATAAATAGAAGTCAAACGTTCGCTCTTGAATGAGAGATACGGCTATATATCTCTTTCAATATTTTGAATGTGTGTGTTAGTTGACATTCGTGGTAATGGCGAAGAAGAAATGGTTAAGAAGAAGAAGAAGAAGAAGATGAAGTTACTTTCGAGTAAAGAATTAAAAGACGTTTCGATTTGTAATGAGAACATAAAGCAATAAAGAAACTGGACGACTCTCTAGATCGAGATGTCGACTCTGGTGTACAGGGGAGAAAGGATGCTGACGAAGGAAAAAAACGACGGAAAATAATAATATGAAAATGGTGCAATTAGAGAGAAGAGAACGACAGATAATTAACGAGACGAATAACAATGGATTCTTCTTCATCTTCTCCTTCGTATTCATTTCTAATAGTCTAATTCGTTTTTGATGTAAGTATGCGACATCGAAATCCTATTCGTCATCTGATGGGAAACCTCTTGAACTCAATGAAAATTAGTTAACATTTCATTTGCTTCATATCCTTCTTCTTATCCTCCTCCTCCTTCTACAACAACAACAAAAGTCATTTTAATATATTTTAACTAAATTATTCGAAATGCCTTTCTTTATCATTCGCTCTAACAATAACATCGATTCGATAATTGATATTATTTCATTTAGAAGATTTCTTTAGTAGAAACTTCTACTTTTTTGTTAGGAAACTATTCCGCTTTTCATAGAAGAAGATCATTTTAAAATGATTTCGAACGACGAGAGTATTCACATTTCTTTTCCATCAATTTCATCGACAATTTCATCGACATCATATGTTTTTCATTTATCATTAATGTTTTTCTAATCTATAAAGGAATGGTGAGTGGATAATTGGGATTTGGTGAGATAAATGAAAAGTAGCCAGTGGGCAGTGGACGAAGTTAGTGAGGAGTAATGTAATTTGTAACATAAGAATGATGATAAGAGGAGGAAAAGAAGAAGTTTCGTCTCATTCCATTTCTCATTTGGAAGATACTAATAGAATTGTTGATGGTAATGGTGTTGGTGATGAAATTAATGATATTGATAATATATTTATGTGGCGGACAAGTGAAGTCTGGTGAGAAGTGTAATGGATCGGTAACTGTTGAATTTATCTCTTATAATTTATCGTTAGTCGATATACTTTCACCGTCACGACTTATCTCAACGGAAAGAAAGGAAAAGTAGAAATGGAAAGGAATATACATCGTCGATATTGAGTTTGTGCTGGAACGATAAGTAGATGTATTCATTAATCAAATAGAAGGAATTGAATGGAATTCTCTTCTTCCCTTCGACTCCGTGTCTAGTGGAGCCAGGTGTGAATTTTTGGACGAAGGAGGGAGGGAGGAGGAAACAAATATAGTGTCTTCCAAATACTTTAGCAATTTGTTGACAGAACCTTCGTTTCGATCATTTTTCAAGTTCCAATTTGCTAATTCAATTTCCAATTGTTATCGTCATGGAATTATTGACACGAAGCGCTTCCAATTTATTTCTTCTCAATCAACCACTACACTAATATCATATTAGTAATATCGTTGCTGCTAGTGCTATGGATGAGAATAGAGTAAATGGAAATGATTCGGTTATAAACGTGTAAGTCGTTGAAGCAAAACACTCATCTTCCTTCTCTAAATAATTCCGTCTCAACTCTACTTCACTCCTCTCCTCCATTTACCACAATATTATTAGAGATGCGAATTAATTTGCATAAGAAATTACAATGACTGTCGGTCTATTCGTTTTCTCGTTCGACTCTTACTCGTATCTCAAGTGAACACCATTTCTCGTTTTGGAGAATGATGAGACAACTCACATGAATATTCGAAGCGGATATGAAAAATGAGAATGACCGTTCGAAGAAAGGAGGATGGTTAGGGAACTTCATTTCTCACTGATCACCATTTATCGGACATCATTTCTTCCATCTCCACTGCCTACTTTTATGATTCACTAAATTTATGAGAGAATTATAGACATAATATTAATTCATCAATCGTCTGAGAAGAGAAGAATGTTTTTAGGATGAGAGAGTAGATGTCATTTGGGGAAGAATCCATTAAAAATATCCATTTCTTCATGAAATAATCATTTATGTTCCTCTTCAACTTTTCCTCTTTCAACCAAACGTTTCTTTATATGAAATGTTCACTTTGACAATCATCTTCTTCTTCAAATTTCAGTCATATGGACGGAAGAAAAAATTACATAATGATTAAATTGATTAATCTGGATTCCAAATGGAGTACGTGATATGGTTCGTTGTCAGGTTCCCATCATTACCATCACTTTTCACAAATAGTCTTCATGTCATCCTCAGACGTTGACGATGTGATCGAGTAACAATAACGACAACAAATGGAAATGATAATTTTCTTCTTTCAACAACTATAACCTCAACGACGACAACGATAGTAGAATCATGTCGATGAAACAGATAGACAATTGAGGAAATTGACCGAATATCAGATAATCATTCTCACTATCATCCTTATCATCGTTGTCATAATGCTGATGGAATTGATTTCTAATGAATTTACACTCAGAGAAAATTCTGATGATGATCGAGGAAGGTCATTCCATCATTACATGAACATCTCACATGAAAAAAATAATTTGAAAAGGAACTTCATCTACAGTTGTTACTATTAACCAGATGTACTTTAGCATTCTTCTATCCATTAGACTTACAACGACTATAACTACTACTACTACTACCACTACAACTACCATCACCACTACCATTAATGCCACGTATATCTATCACATACCCGATTGATACACCAACATCCTTCCCATCTCTAAACGACCCAACTAGAATTTCATATGAGAATACTTTCCCCTTCTTTTTTTTCCATTTCTCTTCTCCTTCTGATTCTGATTTCTAATTCACTTCTAATTCACTTCTAATTCATTATCACGAGAATTATTCTCATAATTCTTCTCACAACTATTATCATTTTTTGATTCTGCTTTTTTATTCATCAACCAACACAACTCATTCGATGGAGTTGAAAGGTCGTTATAAATATGGAGAATCTTCACATTCCATCATATATTGGAACATTATCAAATATTGATCATTCATTCCTCCTCCAATAAGGATATCAGAAAATCGTTCATGATCTGTCATGATCTATAATTTATAAACATTACTGGTCATCGACGATGAACGTTTATATCTGAAGTTTAGGGAAGATGGAGAAGGAACTGAACGTTTTCTGTGCTCAATTCATTTGATAGTAAAAAAAACAATGAAATTTCATTGAGAAAACGAATACAAGTGAATATTTCTAAGAAAAATGATTATCTTAAATATTTAAATAAAATAATTTAATCGACTCTCAAATTGCCTTTACTGGAAACGATTAATTCCATTATACGTTCCAATCTGATGTTAATTATTAGGAGATGATTCTCTTTTTTAGAAAAAGTTTTTCTCCAGAAAACTTTTCTGATTATATGCTCACAGCTAAATGGTGGTATTACTTTTGCAGTTTCTTTTTCATAAAGAATTAGAAACAATTGAAATTTGGTCTAATTCGCATCATCTGAAATCTGCGATGAAATCATCAATGATTATCGTAACATTCTCACATTCTCCCGACACTTCCGCCTTGTCAACTGTGAAGACTAACTACTGTGAAGAAAGTGATTGCGGTCGATTAATTATTAGAATGACGAGAATATCGAATTCCAATTACTTCTACATTATTCCTCCTGACACTCTCACTCATTTTCTTTCCCAATGTGCGAGATAAGATTGGCAATGAATTCAATTAACCATGATGAATCGACGAGGAGAATATTTCGGAGAAGAACATGAAGATTGCTGTTTAATTTTCATTTAAAATTTAATAGAAAAAAATTTAATTTAACAAATAATTATTAAAATATTCTTCTTCCTTTACTTCGCCTTTTAATAATAACATTCCGAATATTATATTCGTTAATATAAAACAGGAAACGATTAAGATAGAGGAAAGTTAAAGAAAAATAAAATTTGACATCAAATCGACATATGTTAATGATCGGATACAATCAGATACTAATATTTTACAGGTTTCCCTTTTTGGTGGAATGACGAGAGATGTGTCATTGTCATGGAGGGAATGGGGGCGGCTTTGGAAGTTCTTGAAATAATTTGTGATAAAATTTTTTTTCACATTCATGATGGCGAGATGTGATTGCAATAACTGGGCTAGTCCACCATTTCCACTCGTCGTTCGAGTTGGGGAAGAACTGAGGAAAAAGTGGAATTATGATTTTATTTTTTTGGAGAAAGAATAATTCGATTTTCGCATAGAATCCACACTAATCAACAAAATGGAATTTGATATGAAGTAGCTGATATGGAAATGAAGGACGAAGTTCGAAAGGTATAACATGATGTAGAAATTGTTTAATGAATGTTCGCATTCTAGAGAAGTGAAATATTTTAACTGACAGTCGTTTTATCATGAAGATGATAATGAAAAGCAAACTACAGGAATAAAAAAAAATGGTGTGAAAATGATATTGCTAATGCTAATGATGATATTACTGATGATGTTCTTCAGTTTTCGAACGTTGATGGAAATAATAAAGAAATAATGATAATGGAAATGGGAAGAATGGAAAGATATCTGCCATCCAATATCTGTTGAGACTCCGTGAGTGTGTATTGATGGTTTGGATAGGTGAAATGAGAGTAGATGGATAGATGGATAAGAAAGATATTCAATATTCTAAAGATATTCAGTCAACAGTTCTTTAATATTCTAATCTAATTGATTTGAATCAAATTGAAAATTCTTTTCTTTCCTCTTATCGTCTTTTTAAGGCCACTATGATTGGAGGGGTGGGAGGGACGAGAGGAAGGAGTTCTTTAAGCACCCACAGTTGAATTAGATGAAGACGAATATTATCATCCCCTGGCGAGTACTTATTGGGAATCACGGACAGTTCTACTCCTTTTGGAAGGAAAGATTTCTATTGGAAAAAGAGTAGTTGTTAGGAAACACTTGTTTAATATATATTGGTCTTATTTCGATGTTCATTTAATAAATCGAATATAAATTTGTCAAACGACAAAGTTGATGATGTAATTGATGATAGAATTGATGGTGGAATCGTTGAAGACATTGATGAGAGGAAGGTTAAAGGATGTTGCATGTATGCTCGTCTCAATCGAATTTCTAACATAAATTAATTTCTATTATTCAATATCGTTCAGTTTCTTTGTGGAAGGAGATTGTCGAGAGAAAAAACGTGATAAGTGAAAGAGTGAATCGTCTAGTCTTATACCCTCCTCTTCAACGACCATAGTCAATGTCAATTTATTATCAAATAATAACAATTCATTTATTAATCGTCAATTGACCAGATGTCGTTCCACTTAATTTCGTTAGGAGGAACTCACTTCCAATAACTCTATTAAACAATTGTCCAATGCTCATCGCCTCAAATTCCTCTCCCAATTACATAACAAGAGCGACAATTGTCTTCTAAGTGTTCCTTTGTTGATGTCAAAGAACATTCGTTTCATGTCTTAAAAAAATCTTAGAAATTACTCCAATTACTAGAAAGTTTTCTTCGAAACAATTAGTAGTTTTGGTGCTTAACGACACACCTAACGATTTATTGCACGAAAGAATTTTGGAGTGATTGGACGGAGTAAATTCTTCTTATTGTTCTTCCCATCAACGAATGCATCTTACAATAAATTGTCAAAAAAGAAAATGAAGAGTTTGGCGGAATGGCAGACTCGTCTGGAAATGATAGTTGAAGGACATATCGTTTTCATTTGCCGCATCCGGATCAGCAGATAAAATCCGATGAAGTATATAGGCAAATATGAATATCGACTTTGCGTGATGACACCGCGAGTAATGAGGCAATGGGTAAATTCGATAAGAAGCTAGAATGGAATCGACAATTAAATGTCATACTCATCATAATATCATGCACAATCTATTCTCGAAAGTGAAATATTAATTTGCTACACCTCATCTCCTTTCTAATAATCTTCTCCGCCATATTATACCCAATTCAGTTGATAGTTGAATAGGACAAATAAATATTCATCAGATTAAGTTGAATGACAATTATGATTAAATTCATGACGAAACATTTCTCAATTTTCAACTCAATTCCAATGAAATAAACGGTGCAATAGATTCGAAGGATGTTTCATATTCAAATTATAAAATTATGTTATCATTCCTTATTTGTCTGCGGTTTCTCACCACTACTCAATATATTATTCATACATTTCCATGAGAAATAGAAATTAACAGAATTATGGAACATTATCATTATTATTATTGTTATTATTATTATTTGACTTCAACTTATTATTATTCGAAGAAATTGGTTAGATTCAATCTTTTCCCACAATCCCCACGACGGATAGACGGGGAAGGATTGATATTTTCTTTTTAATATTCTAATATTGACTTGCCTCCTGAAATTGTTATTACATCAAATCTCGATTGTTTTTATTAGGTAGACGAATAAACATAACAATCTGAACATTGGAAAGCTGATAAAATGAAAGTGGAATGAAACCAAAATCGATAATTAGACGCACCAATCCCAGATTTCATAAGAACATTAGACAGGAATCGGATTTGTTTCATTCATAATAAATAACTGAAATTATAAGAAATAATCACTTCTCAACAGAAGTTGAAATACTCAACAACGCCAAATCGAAAAGAAAATAATAAAAAGATTATAAATCTCCTTCAATTTCCATTACTGATTCTGTTCCTTCTATTTTTCTTCTCCTTCACTAACAGCGAGAAAATTCCTTCTTCTATTGTTCAATAATTTTCGAAACAATTAAACACTTGAGCAAAAAATTTTCGGCTCAATGGCGAAAGTCTTATTTTCTCATTATTCGTTTACAGTATAAGTGTCTGCCAATCGACTGATGGAATTGGAAAGAATCGATTATTTCGAATTATTGGAATGAAATCCGAATTAATATCAAGATAGCTAGAAGGAGAAGAAAATGAAAAATTAAGTACTTTGATTTTTAATCAAAACTTTCTCTTTCGACACAAATAATCACAATACTCTCCACAAAACTTTTCCTAAAACCAACAGGGGAGAAGGCAATGAGAGAGAAACATTGGAAATGTGTCGACAATCTAATTTCATGTTTATCCTGATAAGTTACTTTACCGCAACGATAACTATATGTGCGTTCCAGTCTCAGTTCCAATTCGTCATCTTATCGCAAAGAATGACAATTCCGTTCACCTTTATTCGTTGCGGCGTAACGGAGATAAACAGAAATCATTTATCATTTCAAAATATATGAAGCGAAGAAGACTGATTTTCCTTTTTTTTTTGAGACGAATAATCATTTGGTTCTTATCAAGGAATGATCATGGTTTGAAACGATTGATAGATCGATCGATCATCTCAATTCGATGGGTGAGATAGAGGAGGGAAAATCAAAGGAAAAAAACCTCCACCATCTTAATAATTTATGCAGAAGAATGGTGGAATTGAAGAGAATGTAAATTGGCGGATGACAATGAAATTTAATCTTTATTGTTATGGCGAAGGAAGGAAGGACAGGTAGACGGTATGGAAATTAGACGTTCCTCCCAAAGTTAAATATGAAAATAGAGTGAGACAGAGAGAGAGAGAGAGAGAGAGCTAAGAATATTGTTGGAATATTAATTCAACTTTCCTCCAGCTGAAAAATGAAGAAGATATTTGAAGATCGACGATTATCATATTCAGGATGTTTGACATTCGTTCGCGCCATCTTTGTGGAGATAATGAAGGAATTGTGAAACGATAATCTGATTTTGAAAAGTAGTTAATTCGCTCAATGTCAAATATAATTAATTCGTTTTTTTCTTCTTCCGATTAGCTATCCATTTTTTTTAATAAATTGATATCGTTTCATTTTTTCGTTGTGATTGAAGGAAGATAGATTCAATCAATTCAACTAGAAACAGACATTTTCCCATTTACATTATTATTCATATGAATCACAAACACTAAAATTATTTGATACTTTCCCGAAAAAAAAAGTGATAAAGAAAAAAAATTTTTAAGAAATTTATCAAAATTGTATAGAAAAATAAAAAATTTAAAGAAAATAAAAATTGTTGAAGGAACTCAGTTGAATGTCAGTCTGAATTTCTTGCAAATTTTTATCTTTTCTGATGGTGAGATGTAGTGATTTGGATGGAGGTATCGTCAATGGAGAAGAAACGAGAGGGGAGAACATAATATTTCTTCTTCTTCCATAACATTGACAAGTGTAACTGGCAGACGAAGATGGTAAGAAGAAGTAGCTGAGACTAATGGGAAAATCATTTTATTTGTTCCCAACGGAAATCAGTTCAACATTGAATTACGTGCAACATTTTCAACTCGCATTCACTTAATAATAACAGAACCACTTCTCATTGTGGAGAACAGAAAATTGAACTCCCAACCCACAAAACAGAGATAATAGCGACGAATACATGCATTCCCCACCGCATGACATATACAGCCTTACATCCCATGGACATACGACAATAAAGGATTATTGTTACATAATGAAAGGTAAACGGAAAGCTGTCCCGACAGGCAATCAAATGAATTAAATCTCGTTTCTTTTTATATCATTTTATATATGTTTTTATTATCAATATCAGTACAAGCAAAACAATCTGTATGATCGACGAAAGGAAAAGTAGTGAGGGCGAAAAGAAAACAGAAGTTTAACTTCGAAACCGAATTATTAAGCGCGCTCAACTTTTTGAACTTTTCGGAGGAATAAAGAATTGTTCATGTGTTTCTATTGGAACCTCCACGTGAATCAGGCGATTATCGTTTCAGGCGCATCATGTCGATTCATAAACAACCATTCAACAGATGACCTAGTTCAAACTCAGATTGTAGTCGAGTGAACAATGGGAAGTGAGTTGAATGTAACTAGTTTGATATCCTGTTCTAATTCCTGTTCATTGGAATTTCGTGCAAATTTCTTCATTCTCCCAAGAAGTTGGCAAAGACATGAAATCTACATTCTCTTATGGATAGAAACTTATGTCTTCTGATAATATTTTTCGTGGAGGAACTAATTAAGTGGAGAATGATCGATATAAAAACGACATAAACATTTTTTGTCTACCTTCTCCCATCCCTCGATGGAAGATAAATTTTAAAGAAGAAAATATAAAAATATTTCGGGAAAATTAACGACTTGTACCTATTATTGTTATTATCGCTAATCAATATGATCATTAACAAATAGAACTGATTTTTTTAATTGGAATAATTTCACTTCTCATCATTCTTATCGTCAATTTGGAATGAATATAAAATCAATTTGTCGTTCTTCAACATTGACGAATGCTAATTGACGAAAGGATAAAATGTGACGTTAGTAACATCATGGAAGAATGCTGGTAAAGATATGGGGAATGCAAAGGAAGGAGTGAAGAGAATAATGATAATATGTGGTTCCATATGAATGGACAGCGGTCAATGTGATTAGACGAACCTTTACTGGTATATTCTAATAATCGACACGTGCCTCCCGTTCATGTTGGAGTAAACAATAAGTATATGGACCTGCTATCAATATACAAAAGTCACATTTGTATTATTGGTTTGTCGGTTACATAAACAAACGAGAGAATCATGTAGAATTTGAGTAGTTGTTCCAAATTGTCACATGAAATCGAATTGGCATCATTCCATTTAATCGAATGAAAGAAATTGTATTTAAATTAAAATTATTCTACTTTTTTCACCGACGAAACTTCTTTTCTTCCCCCACAACTTTCTTCAACCGACCAACGATATTAACTATCGTCCGAACTCTCATCGAAAGAAAGAAGTAAAGTAGTGAAATGGTAAGAAGAAAATTGCCTAATACGACGAACGATTTGCTCTTTGAACGAATACGAAGAATTAGTTGTTGTATTTCGCGTAAATGTTGGTTTAGGTGACGCGAACTACATGTTGGGGAAAGGAATGAAATTGTCGTTAAAAATGCCGTTCCTAACTACATAATTGCCACGACTTCAATGCAGAATAAGTTGAAAAAGATGACGACGAACAAGAGAGAATGGTTGTTCGCTCGTCTTCTATATGTCCGAAAGTTTAAACGATTAACTTTATTTATTGTTGTCGTGGCGAACATAATGATGGTCCGGGTGGACACACTTTAACTTCTGTTTATCTCAACTTAAATGGAGCTCAGTTGAATTGTTTGGAAAGGTAATTCCGATGTAAGAATTGAAGCTGGTCATTCCGCTGAAGAAGAACGAGAGTTGTCCGTGTGTTGTGGAGGAAAGTAATATGGAAAATTGTTATGTGAAATAATTAGTTGGGTTAATATTGGTAATAGAAAAGAGGAATTAGTCGATTACATTAGCATCATTACCAGTCGGAAAACATTGATATAAGTGGAAGAAAGATAAGGCACTTGAAGTATGGGAGATGTAGAAGTGGACAGTAGACAGATATAGATATTCGACTCCAATTCCCATTTATTTCGTAATATATATATGAGAACGGAATAGTTATGGAGATTTCTTTCCTTTGGAGAAACATAGAGGTAATTTAAGATAAATAAACATTTCAAATAGAATGTGAAGAGAAGATATGAGATTCTTCGACTTTATCCATTAAACGAATGGAACCATATCAGTTCTTATGAAAAGGAAAGTACTTCACTTACTTCTTTTTCGGCTTCCGTTCTCTCCCCCAATCGAATGCACCACTACTGCAGATTTAGTGCACATTAACCACATTAACTTATCTCAAATTGTTACATCATTTCCATCTACTATTATCACTTCAACTTTCGATCCATCTCATTCATTTCATTATCGGAACTTCATAGGAAATTGTAACAGCATTTTCAGAAAAGAACAAGACCTAATAAAATATAGAAATGTAAATGAATAAGAATGACGGCAGTTCACATAACTATCATCTGTTAACAGCAGATTAAAAGGAATTCCTATTTTCACCACATATGTCGATGGCAATTATTATTTGCATTTCATAACCATCTAACTATCTCGGATTTTCCATCAAAAACGGATCGATTACACATCATCAAAATTCGACTTGATAAGATGCGAAGTTTTTCCTGTCGAATTCTGTCAGATTAATTCCTCAACAACAGGTGATGTTGTCTATCGATTAACGGAAGCTGATGTAACAATCTCACCAATCCACATTACGTGATACATTATTTCTTTTGGTGAGATGATTATTGATAAGATATGAATATTTCATGAGATCATCCATCTCCTCTTACTATTATTCTTAGATAATTTATGATCCATATTATCCATTGGTCATTCGGGATGAGAGAGAATTTAGTCATTTAGCTCCAAATTATATCAGAACACTTACTCCGATTTATGACCGTTGGCATCATTGATCGAATAATGTCGTCGTCGAAAAAAGGCCGCCGGGCTTCTCAAATCGAATCCCATTATCTTGTGGGAAACTTACTTGTGGGTCTCTCTCATCTCACTTTATTTTCGAGATTCGAAAACAATATCATCGTTTCAGTTCGAAGAAAATGACAAAGATTAGCAACGATGAATAGATTATGGATAAGAATTTGAAAGAATTGTTTGTGCAGATGAGGAAATGTATATGATGTGAATCACCAACAAATCATCTCTCAACATCCAATTTCACTCAATTATTCTCTCCTAATGAATTGAGTTGTTAATTACATCGTCGTCATGTCGAATGATGAGAGGAAAGAGGAGGAGGAGCAGAAGAAATGATTCGTGAGAACTACTAAGAAGAGTTGAGTGACGACAGAATATTGGAAGAACTAAATGGATGAAATTTCTCATTTGTAGTTTATTGAGGTCGTCAGTTTGCTCTTCGTCAAGTATTTGCATAGAGTAATCAACTTCCTTCTTCTCTACAATATTTCGACTTCAAATGATGACATAACCTCATGGAAATTGAAGACGAGATACGTTGCACCATTGATGCAGTGAGTGGAAAGGAGATGACAAGAACCGATCAAATTCTCTACTGTCTTACTTTCCTTTTGAAATTCGAGTCATGCAACTCCCGTAACTTACGTTTCGTTTACCTCGCTCAAAATACAGAATAATTTGATGAAATTAGAAGTCTAACTGTTTTCTTTATGTTTCTTAATAATTTTCATACCGATTGGAAAAGTAAGAAGGAACAACGAAGAAGAAGTAGTGAGGATGGTGTCGGATAGAAAAAAAAGAAGAAGAAGATGAAGATGATGATGATGATGATGATGATGAAATATAAATTAAAGGATTACATAACTCTTGTAATAATGATAAAGAAGAACGATTGGAGTAGTAGGAAATAAGAATAACAACTTTGTATTTTTCTCTTCCGAGAACGATTCATATTTCCTTATAAAATAGCCGTAATTCCATCTGTTATTATCCAGGTGAATATGCTCCAATATAATTATAATATTCTGCTCGTCTTTGCTCTTTCTCGATTTACCATCATTAACCATACCAGTTATATAATGTCGTGCATTACACGTGGATACGTAGACTTATTTAAGCTCCGTCATCACGACACATCATCATCGTCTCGGAATGGATCGTCACTAAACACAAGATGAGCCTTCACCATTATTAGAGCAACGAAATAGTTCCGTGATCAGCTGCACAAGAAGACTATCGGAAGACCACTCTCCCACACTCTATCTAATGCACACATGTATCTGTATATCAATTATAACAGATGTAATCAGTTTCAGGAAGACGGACTACTACTGATGGTAGGGTAGATGGAACCATCCCCATCGTCCAAAAAATAATAATTATTCTCTCAAATATTTTCTCCATACAAGAAGAAATAATGTCATTCATTTTTTCTTTTTTCGTCTATCAAATGAATTTGATTGAATTCCTCTTTTTCTTCTTCTTCTTCTTCTTATTATTCTTATCATTATCTCAATGATCGATATGTTCATACAGTTCGGAAATGACATTTAGAACATCTGATCAATGGTAGAATTGGATTGCCTCTCCATCAATCAGATGATCGAACTGTTATTTCATCAAATAATACAAAGTTACCTCAGTGTACTTAACTAGCCGATTCATTTCTTTTTCGTCCTGTCTCCAATTCGGCAACTCTGCATTTTCAGTCAACTCAACATATTTCACATTTTTCGATTGTTTTTCTTTCTTTTCTCCCTCCTCATTGTCTCATTGGCGATAGTGCGTGTTATATGAATGTTCCGGTCATTCTCTATCTGAAAGAATTTCTTTTCTTTTCATTCCATTCATCTATTTACAGAAATTCTTTTAGTCAAAGAAAATTTTCAGAAGATTAATTCCAAATTGTGTTCATTATGAAAATGAAATTGAATATGACTTTTACTATTAGTTCTTTTATTTTTACTAATATTCTTATGAAAAACAGAAATAAGTTCAAATCATTCTCCTAACTACATTCCGGGAAATGAATTTTCCCAGTATTTTTGTTAGAGCTTGCCTATCGGAAGGACTTACGTCAACAGAGAAGGAAAACGAAATATTACCTTACTACTATTTGGCGTCATTCTCTGGTTTGCGGAAGAACTATCGGCAGTGCTGTGCCGATAGCGCCAGGAAGTCACTAGCCATAACAGAAAAGAATTGATAAATATTAGAAGGAAATTTAGAAAGATTTTTGTTTTTTTCGTATGAAACAAAAGAAATTTAATCAAAACTAAAAATACTATAACATATAATAATAATAATAATAATAATGATGATGATGAATATTTTTCTCACTAGTTTGGGATTGAAAAGGAGATGAGAATTATAGTAATAGAATTAAGCAGATTATTTATGCAGAATTGAACTTGACTGAATATGCCCATATTATTCGATCTCAATGTTAACGAAATGATGATGGTGATGATGATATGGATAAATCTCAATTGTCTTTCATCATTTCGGCTACTTGACGCTCAAGTGAACTGAATGTATAAGAGAGAAAAAAATGAAGGGAATAAAAGAATAATAATAATTATCATATTCTCCATATACATTCACACCAATCGACGCTGATCACCTGGTGTCTCGGGGGGAGAATAAATGAGAAAAAAACAAACAAACTTACAGACCGTTAGCTATAATTCATTATGGGCAAAGACTATTTACATTTCTTTCAACTCTTATTAACAATCTTCTATTACATATCCTCCATCGTCATCGTCCTCCCTCCCCCCAAATAATATTTCGTCCTCCAACATTTCGTCCTCCTCCTCCACAACTCCTCAATTGCACCTTTCTCCAAATTAACTTCCATTTTCCTAATGAATCGGAATCTTATTTCATTTTTAGCAACAATCACTCACTTTTTCTCCAACTGTCCAATTGTATACACATCAACAAAAATTCTCCGTTTTCTCTTTAACTTCATCCATCCGCAAATCTTTTTCTATTCGATTATTATTAACTCGTCTTTCACTCGACTTGTTTAGCATGACTTTGAAATAGTACGATATGCATATCATACCTTAATCCGATTATATTCAATAAACACCAAGAAAATCATTCGGATGTCCTGTCTAATATACTAACGATTTGCGAATGTGCGTCCACTCTCCCACTCCCTCACAACTTTCCTTATTTCATTCCTCGAATATTATTGTGATAAATTAGAAGTTATTCTCTAAATTGCATTTAAATTCAACTAGTAAACGAACAACCGACTTCTAATACCTATACACTGAACATACGATCTAATAATATGAAATTAATTGTCTTCATTTAATTCAAACACGAAACAATTCCATTCAGTATGGAACAACATTCGAATTTTCTAAAATCGTCGTTGTATAAGGGTAATAATTAGGAGAATAAATATTACAAATATTATACTACTAATATTATAAGTATTACTAATATTATATTAGTTATAATTCTCTTCAATTTATTCTCCATTGAATAAGAAAAAGAGAATTGTATAAGAGAAATCGTATAAATAAAATGAATGTGAAAAGAGTTCGTCTTTATGAAAGTTGATTTTAAATGTCATCGATATGTTCACTGATTTCCGATTGGGGTTAGGAAATGATGAGCAGTAAAATAAATTTCATAATAACTCAATAAATTCGAAATATCGCCCAATATGATAATTTTCCTAATAAGTTTTACATAATTCTCATAAATGAAGTCCATCCACATTCTAACATTATTCACATTGAGAAGCTACTTATTAAAAGGAAGAAATAGAATGAATATTTTGAATGAAAATTTCATATTTGTTGAATACAGTTTTTTTTGTTCATACAGGTTCATCGAAAGATGTTCACATCATTCCTGTGAATTTATTAAAAGAAATCTTCTCATCCATTCTCATATGAAACGGAAGATTGTTGAGGAAAAGATCTCACAGTTCTTTCTTTTAAGATTCTCTAAATAAGATAATAGATAATTATGTCTTCGTCTACTAAACTCATCACATTGGGTGGCGGTTGTTTCTGGTGTTTGCAACACATCTTCCAATTGGTAATTGGAGTCAATTTCGCCAAATGTGGTTACAGTGGAGGTGAGATGACTCATCCGAATTATAAAGCCATTTGTACCGGACATACGGGACATGCCGAAGTTGTACAAATTAGTTATGATGAAAATGAGATTCCTCTCATTCGACTTCTCACCATATTTTTCGCATTACACAATCCAACTCAACTCAATCGACAAGGAGCAGATATAGGAACACAATATCGTTCCATCATTCTTTATTCGACGGATGAGGATAAGAAGATTTGTGAGAAAGTGATAAGAGAAGAACAGAAATCTTATTCGATTCCCATCGTTACGAAATTGGAACGACTGACGAAATTTTACGAAGCGGAGAATTCTCATCAGAATTATTTTGTGAAAAATCCAGAGAATTCATATTGTCAAATGAGTATCGGAAAGAAATTGAAAAAGATCGAGAAGAATTTTGGGAGTTTATTTAAGAAATAAATTTTATTTTAAATAATGGTGGTTTCTTTAAATATGCCGTGTAACGACTTTGTTCATCTGATTCATTGAGAGTAATGGAATTGAATTGTTTAAGAATATTCGCCAGAAATGAAAAGATGAGATCGATCGAGAATTGTTTAGCGGGACAACGTCTTACTCCAAAACCGAATGAGGCGACCATCGAAATTTTCTCATAATTGAAACCGAGATCCTTCTCTAGAAAACGGTAAATATCGAAATTTTCCGGATTTGGAAAGATGTCATTGTCGAGATTAATCGATTGATAATGAAAGAGGAATGGTGACGCCTTTCCCACATACTCATTAAATATTTTGATATTTCGACTGGCAGAATGAGGATAACCGATTGGTAAGAGATTACTTAATCGGAAACTTTCATACACCGTCGCTACCAACAACGGTAATTGATGTTTATGTTTCGGTTCGATGAATATATTCTCATAATCTTGTTCGAATGGTTCGAGTCGTGTACGAACATGTGTGCGCAATGTCTCTTGTAGATCCACTTCCTTCCCCATATAATAGAATAGCCATTGAAGAGACGAAGCAATTTTCCTCACACCAACTAAAGTGAATGAAATTAAGAGAATTTTTTTTAAAGACCTTTTAACTTATATAAAGTTCGACAAGAATAAGAGCCAGTTCTTCCGTCGTGACGGTGGGTTGTATTTGTTTCATGATATTGAACGGCATAATATCTCCACTATCCGCCTGATTTGTATCGAGTGAATTGATCATCGTCGTTCGAATTTCCACTAAGAGCATTTTCTGTAAATCGACTTTAAGTGATTGGAATTTATCATTGGATCTATATTCATCCAGAATGACAATGTTAAAAATAGAATTGAATAAATTGAAAAATTAACGTGAGAAATAATCGAGCATAATTATTTTCGAGATGTAACAATTGTTCGAATTCTTCATTGAATTCTTTCGTATGAGAATAGAATTCTTCATATTTACGTGATTCATATTCGATGTTTGTACCAAATTCCACATTCAGTTGTGTATAAACGGCTAATCGGAGAAATAAATCATCTGTCGAATATTTATTTTCGTTAGCTTCATCGATCATTTTAAAAATGTTCTTTCCACATTTCCACCAGAAAATACCGATTGAATTATTCGATCCTGTCATATGTTTCAGAATGGCACTTGCTGCCACTGTTCGTTCATGCCAATTACTTTCATAATTCCCAAAAGTTATCGAATTTGATGGTTTAGTTCGAGTAAACCAATCGAAACTATTTGGTGGAATATTAATACGTCGAATAGATGTATCTCCGAAAACTGAGAGAATTCGATGTGCCGTTTGTCCAAAAGTTCTGTTGGCGAATACTCGCAAATGTCGAAGGAGGAGAGAAGATATTGTATCAAAACTATTGACTAAAATGAAATGACGTTGAATTGAACCGAATGAATTCGATACAAGAAAAACGTTGGATGATATTCTCTCATACAACTCCATCAAATGTCTTGGAAAATTTTTCGTTTCCATATTAATCGAATGTCGTTTACGAGCTAATATCATTTGGGAGTTGTTAGTCTTTACTCGAATTTCTGTTGCAACTAAATCAGGTGATTCACTAAGAAATTTTAATTCTCCTCGTTTTTGAAAGTTGTATAATTCTCGTTGTTTTTCATGATAAAGTAAAATTTCGATAATCATCAATAATGCCAATGGACCGAGAAGGACAATGATGAAAGATGAGAATCCTTTCAAATGTTCCATTGATAGATCGACCGGAAATTTCACCATAGTCGCCCAATAATTTCGAGAGAAATCTTCGAGAATTGTACTAGTCGTATCATTGAACGGTTGGAAAGGATATTGATTGAGTAATTCGGGTGAAGGACGACTGAAAACGAAGAAGGCGATGAAAGTGAAAACGAGCACCGCCAATTGAACGAAGAGACCGATCGATGTCAAATCATCGAACATCTGATCATTTCGATCGTTACGTCGATTTCCTGCGTTCATTCAAATGAAAATTCGTTTGAAATAATTTTCTTTTTTTTCCAAATTGAAAGTTAAATTGAGAGAAAATACAAATAGAAAAATGAATTGAAATATTTTCAATTTTTCATTCAGTTTTGCTCATTCGTCATTACGAGCAGATAATTTAAGAACAATCTTCCCTTCCATTAGATGGATGAAATGTCCTGAAAGAAGAATTGAATGAAGAGGAAACGATGAGAAATAAGAAAAACTTTTGGATTTTGGATAACGTATGATTCTGGAGAGCTAATCGATTAATCGTTTCATTTAAATCATCCACTTTATCTTTTAATTGATCGTTCATTTTATCATAAATCGCAAATCGATTATTACACCAAACTTTATCCTATTCTCAAATCATTTAATAATCATCACATCTCGTCAAAGGAATAAAAGGAACTTTTACAGCATTCACTTCTTTCTGTAATCGATGTGAAACGAGAAAATCGAGTCGAGTATCTTTCGATTTACATGGATCGATACTCTTCTTCAATTGCTCACACATTCGAACACGAGAATCTTGCATATTCAATGAATCCATATAAATACCTAATTGACTTCCATCCCAATATTTCATTCGTTTATCGATCATTTGAAATTTCCTTTGATGATATTCCGATAAATTCTCCAGACGATCAACACTATGACGCATCTGTTCCATCTGATTGAAGTATCGGATGAACATCGCTTTCAGAACACAAATATCATTCTCCTGTTTCTCCGTTTTTAATTTCATTCTCTTTTTTCTTAGTTTCCTGAAATTTATATTATACATTTTTTTTTCTCAAAAATAAATCCAAGAAAAATAAGTGTGTGAAACTTTTCTTCAATTCGGAAATTTGGACATTCCTATTTTGAAATTGAATGAGAGTTTAATCAGAAAATAAATTGATAATCAACTTTCCTCCTATCTACTATGCACTTACCGAAATTTCTATTTGTTAAGAATTCGATAAATTCACAATTGTCCATTGGAACAGTAATATCATCTGTTTTAACTGACGACAACTTCTTTCTCACACATGGCGATGAAGTTAAAATTGTTGAGACATCTTTCATTGTCGTTCCTCTTCCTGATGCAGTTCTACAAGGTTTAGTTCTCCCAATATATTCGGAAGTTAATTGAGTTGATGTGCCTTCATATAACATATCTTGCAAATAATCGATGGCAGCACATTCTGATACTTTCTCGTTACTAATCCGTTCCAACTGATTCCCTATTGCCATCATCTTCTTAAAAAGACAATTGCCTAATTGGAGAGATTGTTGACATTCTGAGACAAAATTAGAAATCCTCAAATATTTCGAGCAAATGGAGAACTCTCACTATCTAATAACATCTGCTGACAAGCGTTCCCACACTTATTAGGCTGATGACAATCGGTCTCCGTTTCTATCGTCTTCTCCGCTTCATTCCAACGTCCAACATTTCTCAGCAGTAAATCACTTTGCATCAGTGGTGAAATGAAAACAAAATGTTTTTTTATTAAAAGAAACAGAAACTTTCAATTCTTCTAATTCGTTTGAATAAATCAACCACTCGAAAAAACTCATGGGAATTCGAGTGGTGGTGGTGGTGGTGGTGATGGTTTAGGTGGGGAGGATGTGGGAATGATAATGAGTCTCATTAAATAATACTTTGCAAACAAATGAAAATAAATAAATTAAAAAAAAAAATTAAATAATTATAAAACGGAATGAGATTTTATTCCACAAAAGAGTTGGTGGAATGAAGAAACTCGATTTCCTTCTCTTTCTCTCTCACTCTTCCACAATTGATGATGAGAAGAAAATGAATTTTTGTCAATCATCAAAAACATCATGATGTTCATTCTTTAATAAATCCTGTGATGGAAAAAGAAAATGAAATTTTTGAAAAAATTATTCTAATTCAAAACTAACAAGTTTCATTTGAGCAGAGGAATCACCATCATTCTTTCTCATGATATTGATCGGTTTAATTAATTTCATCATATTCGATACGAGATTCGTTCCACCACTGGAAAAGGAAACTTCAGGATTTTTTATTTTTTCAATTAAATTCGTCATTTTCGGTTTCTTTTCAGCCGATTTTAAAATTGATGATTCCTCCATCACATTGTCATTGGAGAAATTGTTGAAATAATTCGTTCCGTCGCCTTCCATCTCTTCTTCGTCCTCATCCGTCTCAATACCACATGATTCAGCCATTGGAAATTGAGGAAAATCATCTTCATTTTCATTATTCGTTCCATCATCATCTTCATCATCATTATTGTTGTTATTGTTGTTCTCATCCAATTGATCATCATTTATCTCCTGATCATCATTATGATTATTATTATTATTTCTTGATTTGATGAAAGGAGTGGAACGATTTCTGAAATTATTCGATAAATTTTGACGACTCACAACTTTTGTGTATTTGTATTGGAGATCGAGATTCTTCCGCCAACAATAAATGATAATACAAGCGAGAGATACGAGAAGGAATAAAGTGAGCATAACAATGAATAAAGTCATTCGAGAGAGTGGTGAACATTCCATCATTTCATTATTTCTCTTTTCGTCTATTCGACAAATGTTATTGATTGATTTATATTCAACTCTTTGTCGTCCATCAACACAATCACTTTTACTAACGATTAATTCTTCATCCAAACAAATGGGACAAGCATATTTCGTATAATAAATAATTTGTTCACAACATTTATCTTCATTTTTTTCACCACAACTATTTCGAATAAGTCTCCTTTCATTCGAGTCCAATGTGATATCTTCGTCCATATCAATTCGACAATATAATTTGGCGAACGATCGAAACTTTTCACATTTGGCTGTCGTGATCGATTCATATTCGATGATGACAATTCGTCGAT
Source organism: Seison nebaliae (assembly GCA_023231475.1). Taxonomy (NCBI): domain Eukaryota; kingdom Metazoa; phylum Rotifera; class Pararotatoria; order Seisonacea; family Seisonidae; genus Seison; species Seison nebaliae. The sequence continues at coordinate 144,287 of JALJEE010000349.1, read as the reverse complement.
CTAATTGATCAGTGGAATAATTGAGTGAAATGATATCTTTCGATAAGAGAATGGGATTCTTTGATTCGATTTCATTGTCACTCTTTCCTATGAAACTCATTCGACAAATACGACCGTCAATCGATTCTCGGAAATTTTCCTGCATAAAACCGTCGTTGAAATTCTTCAAGATCGGTCCCAACATTTGCATAGAAGACGAGTTATCATGACATTCGATATTATTCGTTCCACAAAGGGAAATGTTCCACATTTGATAATTATTCTTCATGAAATCAGAGGACGTCGTCCGAATAGTAAATTGTTCGATGGCACTAAAATCGACTAATCGACGATCTTTATCTCTCAATCGACAATCAGATATACAATCAATTCCATTCGAACTGATCATATTCTTCGGACATTTCTCACAATGTCGTCGATAATCGTCGACGAGGGAAATGTTCAATAACTTCTTTGAACGAATATCTGACGAATGAAATTGAAATCGATCGAAAACTTTTTTTATTTTCCAATTCTTCGGACAATTCATACATCGTCTTTTAGAGATAGAAAAGAATTGAGATTCTTTACATTTCATACATGCTCCTCCATCATTATCATCATTTCGAAATCGACCATCACATAACACACAATCAGTCGATGGTGCCATTTGCACATTGGTGACATTGATGGAATATAAAATGAAAGTGTCATGGAATAAATGATCATCTATATCATCGATTTGACGAGGACGGAACATCCAAATCAATTGAAGTGGTTCATTCCGATCGATTGTCAAATTGGCAATTCGACGTCCATCACTATCACCATTGACGGTATATTGAGCTGATTTCAACGAATGACTCTTAATATAACTATAAAGTTTCATGACACAAAGTGATTTAGTGGTTGATATGGGACAGATGGTTTCGAATTCAAATTCGACGAAACGTTTCCGTCCCAAATTGGACATATCTGTCTCCACATTGGTGAAAATGGCAGCAGGAACATCAAATTGGAAGATATAAACACAAAAACTATCACGTCGTAAACAATAAAGCATCGACTGATAATTTGTACGAATAAAATTTCTCGTTTTCGTCCAACCATCAACTTCTTCCGAAATATTGGAATTGAGAAGAAAATGGAATTTCTCTTCATTCATCCAATCGTCGTCCCAATGAAGGAGATTGATGGATGAAATAGTTTGATAATTGCGAGGACATAATGAACATTTCTTTCCATCACGAGAGAAATAACCAGAAGGACATCGAGTGCATAATTTCATTGATTCATTCAATTCATATCCAGGATTACAATTTATGGAACAATTCTTCACTCCATTTGGCAAATGGATGGAATTATGTAATGATGGATCACAGACCATTGGTTTGATCCATTCGTATTCGAATGTGTTATAAGATGTACAAGTGAAAGAACGTTTATAATCTAAATGAATACAACGACTTTTCTTCTCACATTTCGATGAGGCAATTCTCGAATATTCACTCGACAAACAATTCTCACAAGTCGTCGAATCAGAAGAAGAATATTCGTTTATTCCACAAACGTCACAAAATGATGCGCCCGATTTATCAGCAAATGTTCCCGATAGACATTTCGAACATTGTTCTGCGAAGTCTAAACCGATCACTTCAATTTCATCTATTGACGCTTCATTGAATTCGTTAAATAAATCGTCCTGATTGAACATATCGTTAGGAATGATGACCCAAACCAATTCGTTGTAACCCGATTTCAATCTCGTACGAAATTGACGCCAATTTCCATCAGTCTTCTCCAATTGGACATGTGACATCTTTTGTTGCATGTAGATGATGGGCGAATTACGATCGTTAGAGAAGAGGAATAGTAAATTACCATCAGAACGATATCGGAAAGTTACTTGACCATTTTCACCAGATATATAAGTGGAATAAGTGAGAATGACAGCACAATGTTTTGCTCTTCCTTCCAAATAACTTTCCGTCGTCTTCCAATTATCGACAGTGTCACAATTCTCAAGTGATCGAGGTGAGAAAAAATGTTTTTTATTTTTCTTCGTTCTTAATAAATCGATTTTCGTCACAACGAAATCAGTTTCATTAAATTCATTCGAATAAAGTATCGAATTGCCTCGACTGAATGTGCCGGTTGGACATTCATCACAATGATTCTCTTCGATCTGATAATATTGACCAGAAGGACAAACGGTCGGACAATTGACAAGTTTCGCTCGTTCACATTCCTCCAATTGACAACGGGAAGAAGAAGGAACTCGTACTATCCACCGGTTCCCATGGGAACAAGGCGTTCTCACATATTTGACATTGTCACAAATCTTCTCACCACCAATCTTCAATATCACCACCACAATCGTTATGAGGAAGTTCCGAATGAGAATGTTATTCATTATTATTTTCATTTAATTTCATAACCTCCTACCAATAATCTCGACAGATCAACTTCTAATGAAATTGAAAAAGGACAAAAAGTGAAAAAGAATTTTTATTGAAAGAAATAAGTGAAATTTCAAAAATTTTTCTCTGAAATTATTTCCATTTCTTTTCTGTGAAATTTCTCTTCCGGTTTCATCAAATCTTATCAATTCATCAATATTACGACATTTTTCGTTACGTTCCGTCGACCAGACAAATTATTCATGTCAAATCGTTCAATGTCGTTGGTGGGTGGAAGGGAGAAACGACATTTACTCTCATGAAGGACGATGAGAGGACGGTGACGGAAAAGAAATAAAGAAAATCAATTTTAATTTAATGTTTTCTAATAGAATATTCAATCGATTGCTGTCGAGTAGATGAAGTGGATTAGAAGGAGACATGTCCAATTTGAATGATTCTTTAATTATCTTCTTTCAAATTCGAAGCTTTCCCAACATTCACCCACAATTCCATGGGGAATATGAAAAGATTCATGTGGAATTTCTTTCTTTCGTCAATTTCTTCATCTCTCTACCACTCTCCAATTTTATCGTATAAGGTAATTGAGTGATGGAATGTGAAGAGGAGAGTGATGTCATTGAGAAAAATGATGGAAATAGAGTAATGAATTATCGTCACTCATATTTATATTTATCTACAATTTTTCATGTTATTTCAACTGATTTTCTTTCATTTCCAATTACAACTGATTCTCATAATTCTCATACAATCTCATAATGGAATTAATTAAATGAATTGTTGAATCAATTATTTGAAACATCAAATATGTTTCAGATTAGTGGAAAGAAGAAAGATAAGTTACTTACAATAAAATTCTATGCGTCTTTTGAATGATGGGGAGAAGGAAATAGAATTTTCGATATCTGTCGAACTTATAATAATTATTTGGAGGAAAGGTAAAATTCCATGAAATCCCTATGAAATTCCCACCCTAAAAAACACATAAAAAGAGAAAGATAATCAATCTAAAATGATCTATGAATCATGAATTATTCGGAGAAATCGACAGCGCAATCTTTGTCGATCAAAATCGACGCAGGAATTATATAGGGAGAGAGAAGTTAATTGTTTTCTTCAGCCATTAAAGGAAGGACGAAAAAGAGAATCATCATACCAGATATTCAATTTGGCACTCCGATTAACTGTTTTGATCATCTATCCTTCACGTTTGATGTGGAGTGATGGAGTGAATTCACATATTGCTACTTTCATTGTTATTTGATATTATTGGAATGATTCGATGATTGTTGGCTATCTGATTAAAGAACGAAATTAATTCTAACGTTCTCATTCTTAACAAACATTTTGTGGAAACTCATTCTTCTTTGTTGAACTTTTCTATCTGAAGTTGTGAAGTTGTGAGACGTTGATTTATTCTTATTCTCTGAGAATATTCACATTGAAATTAGGGTTAGATATGACAGATGTTAGATTTCTATTTCCATTAAATCTTCTAATTCCCATCAATAGAAGAAGAAGAAAAAGGCTCAACGAGCCACCAGTTCCGTTTTCGCCATGTTCGACCAACATCAAGTGCAAGAGTTTAAGGAAGCTTTCAATCTGATGGATCAAGATCGAGATGGAACGATCAGTGTCGATGATTTGAGAGAAGTCTATTCGTCTTTAGGTCTCTCTCCATTTTTTCTAATATATTTCTAATTCTCCAATTTTCAGGTACGACACCGAAAGATGATCAGTTGAAAAGTATGATTGCTGAAGCATCGGGACCTATCAATTTCACTTTACTTCTCCAAATGTATGGAGAACGTTTAGGTGGAACTGATCCAGAAGATGCGATATTGAACGCTTTCAAAATATTCGACAAAGAAGCAGTGGGCAAATTACATAAAGACATGTTCATTCTTTCCTTCTAAATATATAATCATTTCCATTCAATTTAATATTAATACCAAAATAGATTGAGAGATTATCTCACAGCACAAGGACCACCTGATTCACGATTAGATGACAAATTGGTTAAAAAAAAACTTTTCTTTGAAAGTCTTATAAATCTTTTTCAGTTTAATCAGATGTTGGAAGTGGCAAAACCAGATCGTCAAGGACTCATTAATTATGAGGAATTCACTCGAATCATTAAACGTGGTGTTCAAGAAGAAGAATAATAAAATTATGAGAATATGAAGAAAATAACTTGTCTCCAATCCCCCAATTCATTCATTGTCCCATTCTCGTCCTCGTGTCAGCTGTTTAAATGTCGCTGTTTATGTCGTTGCTTGAAAAAATTTTCTTTTGTCCTCTTTCTTTACGGAGGCAGTTCCGCTTCATCAGATGTGAGAGTGGAAGGAGGGGGGAAGGCATGAGAAGTTTTTAGAAAATTAATAAAATGAAAAAGAAAAATTTATTTGTAAAAAATGAATGAGGATCGATATTGTGATGAGGGAGAGATTATATAAATTAAATAATTGAATTGAGGAACGTTATTCGTAATTTTCACTTTTCACAACAATTCCTGACAAATACTACGGCACTACTATGATTACTACGAGCATAAATAATGAAAATAGTTGTTCAATAAGATTTCCATATTTGTCCGTAGAAGAATGAAGAGAACATGTTTCATTTGTTGAATATTGCATTATTATTAGCTGATTCCATGTTATTATTCCTTTTAATCAAATGGCATCCACAATCTGAGAGCGTTCATTATTAATTGAAATCGACGAATAACACAGATAACGCCGATGTCTATTGTATGAATATTTTATCTGCATATCCGTCTGTGTGGCGATGAGAACATCATCATCATTATCATCATCAAACATAATGGAACGAATCGTTCGATGGAATCGATGATGCTCATATAAAAACAGGTAATGAATACCAGTTACTTGCAGTGGAATTATCTTATTCTTTGATTCGTATAAAATTCTTTCCTACTTCCATCAACTCCTTCATCATTCTATAAATCATCAATATTTCCTTCTACCAATTTTCATCGTCTAAATTATCTTCAATTTTTATCCAATCTACAACTTGAACAACTAACAATGGGTGATGTTAGTGTTCTTCTCATTTTTCCTTGACAATATTATCTTCATTCTATCCTTTCATTCTCATTCTCTCAATATCTTTTATATTAATGATTTCGTTTCTGTCCATGAATTTATTCAATTCAATTTACATAGAAGAAGAAAGCACAACGTGCAACCAGTTCCGTCTTCACGATGTTCGATCAACATCAAGTCCAAGAGTTTAAAGAAGCTTTCTCTCTCATGGACCAAGATCGAGATGGAACGATCAGTGTCGACGATTTGAGAGAAGTCTATTCATCGTTGGGGAAACCGTGCAAAGATGACGAATTGAAGAAGATGATTGCAGAAGCACCGGGTGCCATCAATTTCACGCTTCTCCTCCAAATGTTCGGAGAGAAAATTGGTGGAACAGATCCAGAAGATACATTGTTGAACGCCTTCAAATTGTTCGACAAAGTCTCAACGGGCAAATTGCACAAAGACACGTTAGTTGAATAACTATCTCATAATTGAATAATGAAACAGTTTGAGACAGATTTTGACGACGGAAGGTGTCCCCAAAGAACGAATGTCAGACGCTGAAGTTTCACAATTTCTTTTTCTTTAATTAAAATTTTTCCTTCTCCTAAAATTTAGTTCAATCAGATGTTGGAAGATGCAGTGCCTGATAGACAAGGTGAAATTGATTATGAGAAGTTCACTCGCGTCATTAAACGAGGAAAGGAGGAGGAGAATGAAACAAAATAATCATTCTCGTCAAGAGAATCATTGGAACTTCGAAAATATAATCGTCTGTGTATGTATCTCTTATCGTTTGCCTGTCTATGTCTTTCTTTGTTCTCTTCCATTGTCCAATAATTTGTTCTTCTCATTTCATTCAACATGTTTCGTTTCCTACACTTCAAATTTAATAGAACCTGAAATTATTCCAATTTTATCATCTGACAAATCGGCAAAGATTTTCTTGTACCTTAAATAAAATTTCAATAATTTTTTCAGTTTCCTTCCTGTATTACAAATTGTAATTTACAATTCTATAATTGTTCGTAGGTTAAAGAGAAGGAACTTTTAAGTATGCTGAAAAGAAATGAGTGAAATCTTTTAGAAATTGAAAGAAATTTATTTTTCAATATCTTTTGTCTAACCAGAAAGAAGTAAACCAAAGAATATATGGAAGAACTAGAATGATTTCCATTTGAAATTGGAGTTGAAGTTAAAAAAAAAAAATTTCTTTTCAATTCAAAACAGGTTAACTTCATTCTTTTCAACGTGGTTAAAACTTCGGTTCGTTTCTTGTACAATAACAATGAGTAAAATATTCTTCAAACATTTTACACATTCACTTCTCTTCATCATCTTTCTAGAAAGATTAGATATTAGTAAGAGCGTTTTCTAAATAAACAAATGTCATTTTTCTCACATTTTCAACAATTTTTTGAAAAAGAAGAGAAATGAATAGTTTTCTTTTTAAACTTCACAAACTATTTTGAGATAAACAACGCGTCTTATGGAACATAATGTCGATGAGAATGTGCACACACCAAATATTTCATTTTATCAACTATTTTCATTCAGTCGCTCATTTGATCGTTTCCTCATATTTGTAGCAATCGTCACCAGTGTCATTAGTGGTTGTAGTTATCCGTTACTAGTTCTAGTACTCGGAAATGTCACATCGACATTCGTTCATCATGAACGTCTTCGTCAATTTAATGAAACGAAACATCTCACCGATTCACATCAATTCTTTTTCACCGTTCAACGACAATGTCAGTTCATTATCATTCTTGGAATCGGCACATTTCTTTGCGCATATTTGGGTAATATATGTTGGACGATTTCCGCTGAATCTCAAAAATGTCGAATGAAATTCTTTTTTTTGAAAACGTTGTTATCTCAACAAATCTCTTGGTTCGACAATGGAATGGCACATAATACAATATCGTTAATTAATAGTCGGATTGATGATATTTTAAAATGTATCGATAAGAATTTAGGATTTCTCATTCATTCCATTATTCAATTTATTGCCAGTATTCTCATCGCATTAATCATTAGTTGGAAGTTGACTTTATCCATCATTGCATTAGCACCTGTCATTTTTGGAATGATGTATTGTCTCTCGCGAATGCTCAATAAAGTGACTTCAAGAATTATTTCAAATGAAAGTGAATTGGCTAATGAAATTCGTGAGATTATCGATTGTATCAATCTCGTTATCACATTCAATGGAGAAGATAAACATCTTCAAGAGTTTCCATTAAAATTTAGGAAGAATTTCATAAAATTTTCATTTTAAAAGACTAACACCCAAAATTACAAATGCCTTTTTTTGGGGAAAGAAACGTGCCATCTTAACCGGTTTGTCCAGCGGAATTGTTTTCTTCAGTATATTCAGTTGTTATGCTTTCGGATTCTGGTATGGTAGTCGATTGATAATAAATCATGAGATTTTTATCGGACAAATTATTATAGTTATTCTTTTACGATTTCCTCCCAAATTAAATATAAGTAAATTTAGATATTTTTCTGTTTAATCACCTCAATTATGGGCATTGGCAAAGCATTGAGTTTCTTCCCAATTATTATCAATGGAAAAATCTCAGCAAAATTTATCTTTAATTTCATCCATTCACTAAATTCATTTGATAATTCCATATCGATTAGTGAAGAAGATTTTGAAGAATTAATTTTCGATAATGTCTCATTTTCTTATCAGGATAAATTGATTCTGAAGAATTTCTCCTTAACAATAAAGAGAGGTGAAAGAATTGGTATTATTGGACGGACGGGTTGTGGCAAATCGACGATTATTAATCTCCTCCTCAAATTCTATCCGTTAGTTGATGGAACTATCAAATTGAATGGAATTGATATTGAAAAAATATCGAAGAAAACGTTAAGGACAATTTTTTCAACCGTCTTCCAAAACACCTCGTTATTTTCGACAACAATTGCTGGAAATATTTCGATGAAAACATCTGAAATCGATGAAGTTGAATCGAATCGAATGATCAAGATCATCAAAACGGCAAAAATGGCAAATGCTCATCAATTCATTCACGAATTATCTCATCAGTATGATACAGATGTGGGTCATTATGGTGCATCATTATCAGGTGGTGAACGTCAGAGGATATCGATCGCTAGAGCAATTTATCGGAAATCACCATGTTTATTGTTGGATGAAGCGACGTCCAATTTAGATATGAAATCTGAGAGATTAATTATTGAGAATTTGACGAAATATTTTGTTGGAAATGAGACATCTTCCATCATCATATCACATCGAGCAGCTCTTTTGAAATTATGTTCGAGAATTATTTTAATGAAAGATGGTGAGATCGTTGACGAAGGAACATATGAAGAATTGGTAGTGAAGAAGCAAATTTCATTGAAAGATTTCAATGATGAGAAAGATGTGAGAGACAAATCCATTTCTAAAAATAAAAGAATCACTTTACAATCGATTGATGAGACGGAAACAGTTCCATCAATTTATGACGAGAATCATGATGATGAATCGAAACTATTAGATTCATCATCGAAAAAGGATGATGCAGAAAAAAAAGGATTTTATAAAGAAATCATTCTCTCCTATTATTGTCAACCAGTTGTTCTTTTAATTCTCGGCATTCTCCTCACCATCTTCAACGGTTTAGCACAACCCATTTTTGCTGTCTTCTTCACTTATGCAATTGTCGTTTATGGCGAACATGAGTCGTTGGAAGAAGTGAAAAATCGACAATCACTTTGGATCGTCTTCATATTCATGTTGGGAGTTGTTCAATTTTTGACGAATCTCTTCCAATTCTCCACTTTGTCCGTTCAATATGAAAAATTTATTAAACGACTTCGATTATTATTCGTGCAAAAATTATTTAGGAAAGATTATAGTTTCTTCGACATATTCGGTCGAGGTTCACTCAATACACTTTTCACTTCCGTTCGCAACGATACAAATATAGTTGGATTGTTCTTTCTATTTCTCTTCAGTCATTTTTCATTCTCTTTCTCATAAAGTTATCGACGGAACAATTGTCTGGTTATATTACAGCGATTGTGAGTGGAATTGTAGGTTTGGGAATCGCAATGATTAGCGGATGGAAATTGACATCGATCATTCTTCTTATTCTTCCATTCTTTGTACTGATATCGACGATCGAAAGTAATATCTCTCGACGAATGATGGAAACGGATAAAGAGTTCGAGGAAAATCAAATGAATTTCCTTCTGGAAACAATTCAAATGATTCGAACAATTTATGCGGATAATTTAGAAGAATCGATTTCTGATAAATATGAGAAGATTATTCAACTTTCACAAAAGAATATTATTCGTCATACTTATCTCTTATCCATCACTTTTGCATTTACTTATATTCTCATTTATTCCATCCAACTCACCATCTTCTTGTATGGAGCACATTTAGTGAAAGAGCATCAGATGTTAATGAAGAATGTGTATCTCATTTTGAATTGTGTAATGTTTGGATGTATGTCTCTCAACAATCTATCATCACTCATTGCATCACTCTCTAAATTCCAATCATTTGCTCAACGTTTTCACGATTACTTAAAATTTCCTTCATCAATTAACGATCGACGAATTTCTTCTCAATTGGAAATCAAAGAAGGAAACATTCAATTTTCCAATGTTACTTTCGGCTATGATCACCAGGAACCAATATTACGATGTCTCAATTTCCGTGTGGAACATGGGGAAACTATCGCGATCGTTGGTGAGAATGGAAGTGGGAAGAGTACGATCCTTCGCTTACTACAACGACTATATGATGTGGACAGTGGAAGAATTGTTAGTTTTCATTATGAAAGTTTTGCAGACGTATAATCGTTAGCTTTCCAGTTCATCGATGGATACAACATCCAACAATTTGACATTAGTGAAATTCATTCAAAAATCTCTTGTGTCGATCAATCAAATCAGTTGTTCGGAAGATCGATTATTTACAATATCGAGTATGGAAATAATCGCCATTTGCAACTTGGACAAGAACGTGTAATGGAAGTGTCACGTCTCGCCAACATTCACGATGACATTGAATTGATGTCGGATGTTTACATTCTTTCTTTCTCTTTCATCATTTCCTCTTAGAAATATGAGACGAATGTTGGAAACATTTCTGCTAAGATTTCCGGAGGTCAACGACAACGTATATCGATCGCAAGAGCAATTATATCGCAACCGACAATTCTTTTATTAGATGAGGCAACTTCGGCGTTAGACGACGAATCTCAATGTGTTAGTTAAATTCACTCTTCACCTTTCCCTTTCCAAATGTCATTTTCTAATTTGATTTCCAATTTAAATCTGATAAATGATATACAAATTTCATATCATCATCTTTAAAGTTATTTAGACGATCACTAATTAATTTGAAAGAAAGATATCGATGTACAATTATAATCGTTGCACACCGTCTAGCAACCATACGAGATGCAGACAAAATTTTTTATTTGGACAATGGAAGAATTGTGGAAAGTGGGACTCATACAGAATTATTGAAATCCGAAGGGCATTATGCAAAATTGTATTATAAGCATCGATCAAATTAACTACAGAAACTAATTCCATTCCACTAGTCATCACACAATAACAAAGAGTACGAATTAAAAATTAATTTATTTACTCCAAATTCTCAACTTCAATTTGGAGATGTTTTCTTTTCGGTTTCATTCAATAACAAGTCTCCCATTTTATTCGCGTCAAATAAACAAGAAAAATTCTCATTCGATTCATATTCTTCCCTTAATATTTATCAATTTGAACAACCATTCGTCAATAACCTTTAATGGTCGCTTATATGAAAAATTTCATTCTATCTCTTCTGTAATTCCTTTACTACTTTACCACCAACAAGGAGCAATATCTCATTCGTTTTAATCTCTCCAAAGAATTCTTATTCTCAATTACACAATAAAACCTTTAGACAATGTTAATTGTGGGTGAATGAATTCAAATGATAATTCTCATTGAATTATTCCACTTTAAGTAGCTCTCCCCATATCATTCTTCTTAATAAAAAAGAGTTATTGTTATGTAATTATTCTATTCGAAATTTTTCTTTCGAAAACGACTTGGAGATGATAAAAATGAAGAATTGTTTGAATATTTGGTTGCTTTATTTCTCTTCTTATAAGAACGAGTTGGAAACGGAGAGAATTTGTTTGAATTAAGCGTACGAAATACCGTTTTGGAACGTTGCGTTGTATCTGAGGGGGGAAGTGGTAGAAGGGAATTTAATTCCTTCTAATTCTCTATTAGAATCCATTTCGTCCATTCCTAATGTTTTATGTGCGATTTTAATGGTGTGAACGAAAAAACATTTGGTGGAAAGGACATTGGCCTTTCTTTCACCTAATTAATAAAGGGAATGGGAAGGAAATATTGAAAGTATAAAATGACTGTATCCTTCACTTCACCTTTGCCTTCAACTTTTTTATTAGATTTGTTCCATTCCACTTTCGGATCCAAAGTGAGAATTTAATCATTTTTCTTTCACTTCCTTTTCTTTGTTTCATGTCGTGTTTCGTATTTCTGTAAATATTAATTTTATTGGAAAGTTCTAGTATGAGTCAACTGCATTCGGCAATTCTTCTCGGTCATTCGAATCAGTTGCGACGAATTCTCAAAGATCGTTCAGTCCCAGTGAATAAAGTGGACGAGAATGGGCGAAGTCCTCTCCACTTATGTTGTTATATTAATCAGAACATCTTCAGTGTAAGTACTGTGAAATTATTATTGAAATATGGAGCGAATATCAATGAGGAGGAGAAGGATGGTCGAACGTTATTAATCAATTGTTGTATCTTCCAACGTTTCTCGTTATTGAATTATATATTGCAAGTGAAAGAGGTCGATGTGACAGCGACGGATATATTTGGATATAATGCATTACATTATGCTTCCTATCTTAGCGCACCATCAATTCTGGAACAAGTATTGGACGCTTTCAACCAACGTCAAATTTCTGTCACTTCTACCATTCCCAAAGGTGACAACATTCTTCACATATCCATCAAAATGCTCTCTTTTACTAATGCTCTACTGATAGCGGGTAAATGTCCTGAACTTCGAAAAACGAAAGATAAGAAACTTCGAACGTCCTTGGAAATTCTGGAGAGTCAAGAAGACATTTTGAAAAGTTTAATGAAACGTTATGAACGGAAAGAAGATCTTTTCTCCATCGAAAGACGATTACCCAAATGTCTCATTACAAGTCCGATAACTTCAACCCCAACGACTGACATCTTGTCATCGTCATTATTCGCCAAAATGAGTGATTTGGATATCTTCAATTTCAAATCTCAACTTAATAGTTATTATCGTTTAATCTCATTTTTACACACTCCAATGAAAAAGAAATATTTGAAAGAATTGAAACTTCCTTCCATTCATCCGAATGACAACATCAAAAATAACAACAACAACAGTTCGAACAATGAACCGAATGTTGTTAGAAGGAATAAGACGGCAAATGATGCTCGACCATTGGATATGGTGAAAAAAGAGAAATTACTTCAATTAAAAGAATTCAATTATAACGATGGTGTAAATGGAGAAAAGAGACCAACTACAGTCAGTACGAGGAATTATGGAAGAAGTTGGAATGATTCGATGGGATTAGAAGATCCATCAACTTGTGCTGAAACTTATCAAAGTGAAACAAAAGAAACAGTAACTCATCAGACTGACAGTGACGATACGAGTCATTCAGATCTATCGAAAATGAAAAGATCGTTAATTGCAGGTTCGTTTTTGAAGATAAATTTCTATAATGTGTATTCATCTTCCAGCTAACAAGAAATTGGGTGTTGGAAATCCGATAAGTCCCAGACAGCGAATGGGTTTGGAAGTGGTGAAGAATCGAAATATTTCTAGCATTCAACAATTATTGACGTTATATGTGCCGGAAGGATATATTCGAAAAGAATTCCCCAGTGTCAGTTCGCAGAAGGAAGGCAATTTCTATTTTACCTCATCCATCATGTATACGCCTACAACAACGATGAATAATATCATGGGAGGAAATTCGTCGAGTATGGACATCTTGAACAATACGAAACCACAACCATCGCGACGATTGGAGAAAACGTCAAGAAAGATCGTTTCCACCTTAAAATTAGCAAATGCATAAAACTCTTTTCCTTCGACAACGATGAGGAGAACAGAAGATTTGTTTTTGTTTAAATATTTCTTATAATCAAAATAGAATCATATAAAACTTTTTCAATGGCTAAATTCATTATTTGTACAAATAAATAATAATTTCTTATAAAATCCACATTTCTTTCTCTTTTATTCATCTGTTGAATAAACATTCGGTAACGATTTGGCTTGTCTCGATGCAAGAATGAAAGCCAATGCCGTCAGAACGAGTGCGTCGAATACAGCTAGAATTGCCAAGATGTAGGGCCACAACATGGAGCAATTACCATACGTATATTTGTCGACATCCGGTCCACAAATCTTTTCAATAAGTGGATCATTCCATCCTGCAGGAAAGATGACTATTCCCAAAAATAGACAGATAGCTAAAGAAGAAAAATAATGTTATTTTAAAGACGATTCAACAAATGGGAACTTGCAGTGAGTTGCATAAATCCGGTGATGTTGAAAACAACGGCAGCATTCACGAATATGAAGAGTACCATGGCCAATAGAGAGAGAAGAACGATGAGACAAGAGATGCCAATGAAGAATGTTGCTGCTCGGAAAGGATCGTTAATTATCGTTTCAAATCGAGACCACATTCCAACGCATTGTCTTTCGTACATATAATCAACACAAATACGATATGGACCGACCGTGCCATGATCAGATCCGATCCATTGAGGATATAAGAAGATGAGAATTGAGATGATACCGAAACAAATCGTGAAGATGGCGTAAGCTAATCCGATGGCTCTCGTATTTCTAATGTAGTTCGTTCGGAGAACATCGCCTTCGATATGCATGAATGGGAAGAAGATCTGAATGAGATCAGTTCGAACGAGAGATGAATGAATGAATGAATGAATGAATGAATGAGAGAATATTGATTGGAATGTGAAGAAGAAGAAAATGAAGGAATACGGGAGAACTTCCTGATTTGATGAGAAATTATTCGTAATGAAACCAAAAATGGAGAAGTGGCAGAACAGAATATCGTCATCCAAAATATTTGTTCTCTCTCTAATTAATAATGTTATTTCTCCTGTCGAATGTTTCAAGGTTCGAATGACAACAATGGAACTTCCCTCATCCAAACACACATACAAATACGGATAAGTTTAATCGACAAATTTATATCAATACATTGCCTCGTAATGACGAGATGATTTGGAAGTATCAGTTCTGAAGGACGAGAATTGTTAATTTGAAAGTTTTTCTTCATTCCCATTTGGAAAAATTGGAGGGAGAGAGAGAGATGATTGCGTGAAGTGGAATGATCGAAGAATATTGAAGAGATATCAATGACAATATCAATAATGGAGGAGAACTAACAATTGATAAGACAAGAGAAGATCAATCGTATTAATCAGCCATTTCTTCCTTCTCGATATATCTTCCTTCCTTCCATATTGATATGTATTCTCGTCGACTAATTTCTATTCATTTCTTGTCCCTCAATCTCTTGTTCAGAATTATTCGAATGTAAACAAGAATGTTGAATATATTTGATAAGAAGAAGAAGACGAAGAAGAAGAGAACTCTCTCAACTTTTCTTCAATAATTTAACTATTCAAATTAATTCATGACGATGCATTCACATCTCCTCTCCTTATCCGATTCCCAATTAGTCACGTTCATTTTATCAATCAATTCCAACAAATCGATATTAGGAAATTATTCTTAAATTAATAATTAATTCAAAATTTATAAAGAAACCAATTGATGTGGGAGAATGAAGCTCTTCCATTTCATTCTTTTAACGAGACATCTCAAAAATCGATTGTCAGATAGGTTTGAATGTAGAAAAGAAGAAGAAAGTTGAAATGAAAAGCTGAAAGATGAAAGAATAATAATGAAAACGATTATATACGACGTCTATAGATAGAAGAGTAATAGAACTATAAAAAGAATGCCGGGAAAGGATGTAATAGGAGAAGTGGAAGTGAAATTATATGATCCTCCCGATGACGCCATATCAGAGATCCGTTTTAATCGTCATTGGAATGATGGCAAATTGTTATGTTCGTCGTGGGATCGTTCTGTTCGATTATACGATGTTATCAATAATCGATTATTAGCTGAATATATGCACAATGGACCAGTATTATGTTGTGATTTTACGAGTAAGAAACATGCGATTAGTGGTGGATTGGATCGATATATTAAACGAGTGGATCTTCAACATTCGAAGGAAGTGGTCATCGGTTCACATTCGAATGCGATTCGTTGTATTCGTGCCATAGATGATCCGGCGATGGGTAATGTGATATGGAGTGGCGGATGGGATGGGATAGTGAAGGTATGGGATGAAAGAATAGCGACTGCTGCTTTCAATCTCAACATCTCCAAACCAGTTTATTCGATGGACGTCTCGTCCACATATGCCATCATTGCGACGAATGATAGACAACTTTGTATTTATGATGTTCGTTCGCCTGAAACGGCTTTATATGTGCGAGATACTCTCATGAAATATCAAACGAGATGTGTGAGATTTATGCCAAATATGAATCATTTGAGACAATGTGGATTTGTGGTGAGTTCGATTGAAGGACGTGTCTCCGTTGACTTCTTCGGCAATACTCATCGAGGAGAAAAATTCGAGAAATCTGAATCGCCATTTAAACGAAGATATGCATTCAAATGTCATCGGAAGAAAGATGGTGATAATGAAATCATTTGTCCTGTTTCAGCCATTTCATTTCACAAACGATTCGGAACATTCGCTACTGGTGGTTCCGACAACTTCGTCAACATGTGGGATCCAATTCACAAGAAACGTTTATGTCAATTTCACAAGTTTCATTTTATTTTATTTCTATATTTTATTTGAATGTTCGTGTTTGATAGATATCCCAAATCCATCGTTTCCTTAGACTTTTCAGCCGATGATTCTCTATTGGCTGTGGCATGTAGCGCGTTGTGTGAAGATGTAAATAATGTGACAAGTCCAATCTCCTCTGAATACATTAATAAAAATTCTATATTCGTACGAAATGTAACAGAAGATGAATGTCGATTAAGTGTGGAGGACGAGGCAGAGAAATAACAAAATTTCTGGTTCATTTTTTTGAATTTTGGAAGAATTGAATCGTTAATAAAATTTTCTTTATCATTCTACTTCTGTGTGATTTGAAGTAATCGTTCGATGAAATTCTAATAAAATTTCTTTCTTTAGAAATTATTCCGATCGAAGATTATCATTCACTCTCCTCCTTTCTCAATGGACGTCATGTCATATACATATCTCAATATCTTATCTGATTATTACTCTTATTAAGAAAGTTAGTAGGAAACTATAAAGTCATGTAAAAATTTATAAAATTACATTATCAAACATTCAACTACCTTCAAGACCATTTCTCTCTCTCTGTCTCTCTCTCAATCCTTTATTCATCAGACATCTCTCTACTACAATTATCTCACAAAATGTCAAATGAAAATGGAATGACTTAACAATCACTGATCAAGTACCGTTTAGATCTCATAAATTTTTATAGTTTCAATATGACGGTTCAAATTGAAACAGACTTATCATATCGAATATAATCCAAAAGAAACAGAAAAACATTCTACATCACAACGATCGATGATGAATAATTATGAAAGAAAAAATTACAATATAATTGAGAGTGGAAATCGGAATCTCCAATCAACGGAAATGAAAAACGATGAACATTATTTCGTCGTTAAAAGAAAATATTGAACAGAAATGATGGAAGGAAATATGAAATTCTTCAAAAGATTCCTATTGGAAATTGATGGAAACTGAATGATTATCTTGATTCTCTCTCTAATATTTTACCACTTTCTACAAAATATTATGAAAAACTGACTGAGAGATGACATGAAAAACTTTATGAAATTTCTAATAAAAGTATAAAAAAATAAATGAAATTTTGTTATCAATGTTGACGGCTATTGCATAGACAATTTGACTGCTCGTCGCTTCTCACCATCATAAACGAGCCAATTGTTCTCGATGAGTTCTTTATTATTCAACTGAATTATCTATCAATATGAATTAGTTGGAATAGAAAAAAGAAGAAGAAATAAACGTTAGTAATTTCTGTAGATAAAATGCCTCCTGATACAGCTGCTAAATGAGGATATGATTCGTTTGTCATTAAACTGTGGAGAGAAGTGACATTTTCTGTCATCTTTCTCGTAATTTGTGTTTGGGAGGCGAATGTCTGGAATTGTTTAATTGAGAAATGTTCGTTCATTCTCAAAATTTCTTCATTTGTTTCGATCAGATATTTCACGAGGAGGAAACAGATCGAAAGAGATTTGAGAGTTTGACGTTGAAATTTGTCAAGTTTCTTCTTCTTGAAAATTTCGTGAAAATTGGCTTCGTTCGATTTGAAAATAATTTGGTCAATTTTCAAACGTTTCTTACAACTATGCATTTGATCAGATGATTCGCCTGGTAACGTAGTTATTTTCCGTTTCAATGATATTGGCATTTGAATGATTTCATTTTCATCGATTGACATTTCCACACAATCTGTATCGGAATCACCGTCTAATTGACATATATCGATTGGTTTTGATTGGATATCGTTTGGAATAATTTTGAAGGTAGTTGTCTTTTGTAGTATGTTCATAATAAAATGCTCTTGATATTCAAGGAAATAAATGAGAGCAATAAACGAATTGGTTCTCTCATGGAATTTCTCTTCCCAATATGAGATGGAGGAACGTCTCTTCTCGTTTAATAATAGAATATTGTGAGTTTTACTTAAAAATCCATTTCGTTGATCGATATCATCTCCATTTTCATTAAGGACATTAACTAATACTTTATTATTTAATCGTTTCATCGATTCCAAAAGTGCCTTCTTTAATTCACTTTCATTTCGATGACTAGACGAAAAGAAATATCTTTCACTTTTTATCTGAATCTTTCAATGAAATGAGAGATCAACTCTAAATAAAATATAACTTTTTCCTCTTGCCAAATCAATGTAATTCGACGAACTCCACTTAAAACCATATTCTTCATAAACTCCACAATACTGTTGGAGAAACCTACGACTAATATTGATGATGATCTCAAACTAATCCAATAAATTTATATAATAAATAAATAATAAATTATAAACTGTTCTTGTGCTGTTGCTCCCCAAAGACGGATCTGCCTATCATAAAGCAGTTCATCATCAACCTTTTTTTCCATGTTCAAAACAAAACAAAAACAGAGAATTTTTGTTGAGTGCTAAACTTTCGAACATTTCCATTCGAATTCCTGTCTATTCGAATCGTCAACTCTACATCCTTCACATCCAAGTACAAGACAACAATTATTTTATTTTAATTTCTTCTTATTTTAAATTAATTCCATAATTTTCATAAAAATAAAATTGTTAAATTAAATACAATTCTCTATCTAACAAAATTTCATGTAAATTTCATTTAAAAACTTTCAATTAACTATTTCTCTTAAACTACGCTCTTGTTTTCAATAAAATTCTAATCAACCTTTTAATGTAATCATAAAATCGTCCAACAGGAAAGAATTCATGTTGATTCATTTCTTACAAATAGTATAATATATTATGAATAGAATGTTCTTATTATGAACTCGTATGTTTATTTATTTATTTTAATTCTTTTCATTTAATTTATTTTTATCCGAAAATAAATTAATCGGATCATTTCATTTTCCTGTTAATTCCAAAAAAAAACATATAAAGTCCCTACATAAATCCAACATTATAACTATCATCAGAACTGTGAATGATTATAAATGTTAAAGAAAATTGAAATTGCTCCTTCAAACTTCTTAAAAACTTTAATAAAATAAGTAGAAAAATAAATGAGTTGTAAATTAGATGGAATAAATAAATTTGATGTATAATGTTAAGAATCGTAATATTTGTTAGTTCTTTCGAGTAGTTCTCTAATAGAGAATGATTGTGCAATTAGAAGACTGGGAAAATGAAGAGGAAATTAAGAGGAAGAAATTCGAAATTTTAGTTGAAGAGAAATGTCTTTTCTCTTAAATTTCCGTCGAATCTTTTTTCATCGAAGACATCGGATGATTTGGAGGAGGAATGGAGGAGTTGTTTCTAATTCGATACTTCAACCAATTTCTTCGACGGGTAACGTCTTGCAAAATTTGGATGCAAAAGACATTTTCAACAGATATCGATTATTGTTTGAGAAAGAATTGAAGGAAGATGAGAAGAAGAAGGAAGAAGAAAAGAATGATTCTGACTCGTCATCTCCCCCACCTATTCCACCAGCTCTCCGATTATTATCCGTTGGATTATTAGGAATGGTCTCATATTATCTCCTTCAATTATTGTTCATGGAAGAAGAATATGATGAATCGAATCGAATTTACGTTTCTTGGAATGAATTCCATTCGCAGATGTTATCAAAAGGAGAAGTGCAACGAATTGTCGTTCATCCTGAGGAAGAAGTAGCTATCGTCTATCTTCATCCAGGTGCCATTCTTCATGGGAAGAAAACGAATCGGAATATTTATCTTTTAAGATATGTAAATCTCGAACAATTCGAACATCAATTACAGGAGGCGGAGAAAGAGTTGGGAATCAATGAAGAAAATCGAATTCAATTATCATACAAAAGACAATCATCATTTTTATCGATTGCTTTAATGTTCGGTCTCTTTTTCGCACTCTATCTATTGGGAAGAAATATTAAAATTCAAATGCCCAACAGTATGAATATGATGGGTGGAATGACGAAAGCGAAATATCAAATGGTGGGAAAGAAGGAACGACAATCGACAAAAGATTTGATTTCATTTAAAGATGTCGCCGGTTTAAATGAGGCGAAAGAAGAAGTGAAAGAATTCGTCGATTATCTTCAAGATTCGACACGTTTCACTCGAATGGGAGCAAAAATTCCAAAGGGAGCATTATTGTTAGGACCACCAGGTTGTGGTAAAACATTATTAGCGAGAGCGATAGCGAATGAAGCGAGTGTGCCATTTTTATCGATGGCTGGTAGTGAATTTGTTGAGATGATTGGAGGATTAGGAGCAGCTCGTGTTCGATCATTATTCGATGAAGCAAGAAAGAAAGCACCTTGTATCATTTATATTGATGAGATTGATGCAATTGGAAGAAAACGGAATTCGGATGCTAATCAATCATCAGCTTCTGGTGAAGAAGAACATACACTTAATCAATTATTAACTGAAATGGATGGAATTCAAACAGATAAAGCTGATAATGTTATTGTTATCGGATCAACAAATCGATCAGAAATTCTCGATAAAGCTCTTCTTCGACCAGGACGATTTGATCGTCATATCAATATCGATTATCCTACTAAATTGGAAAGAGAAGAAATCATTCAAGTACATCTACGTCCAATTCGTTCATTGGAGAACATCAAATTGGAAGTGAGTAAACGATTATCATTAATCACTCCAGGAATGAGTGGTGCCGATTTAGCGAATATTTGTAATGAAGCTGCATTGATGGCAGCACGTCAATCGAAATCGACTGTAGAATTAAATGATTTCGATCAAGCATTAGAACGATTCCTCATCGGTTCCAAACGAAATAGTCGTCTCAGTTTAGAAGAACGTCATTCGGCTGCTATTCATCAATCATCAACGGCAATCGTTCGATGGTTTCTCCCCAATGCTGATCTCCCGTTCAAACTCTCTTTATTAGCGAGAAATGATGCGTCTCAAGGGAATGTTCAACTCGGTTCAGTTCGATGTATTCCTCAAACCAATCTCATCAAATCGAAAGAACAATTAAAACATCAAATTGCTTCGATGTTAGCGGGTCGATTAGGTGAAATTCAACAACTCAATAAATTATCGACGGCGAATGAGAAGGATTTGAAGAGAGCGACGAAAATGGCCTATGACATGGTACAAGTATATGGCATGTCAAAAGATGTGGGTAGTATATCGTTTCCACCCAATTCCCAATCGAAAGGCAAAACCGTTTTTAGTAAAAAATTGAAAATGATGATCGACAACGAAGTGCGACGTCTCTTATTGGAATGTGAGGAATTGGCAAGTAGCGTCTTGTCCAACAATGTTAAATTGCTCAATAAACTCACTGACGAATTGATCCGAACGGAGACGTTGTCTTATGAAGATATCGAGAAGGTTTTGGGGAAACCTCCGAATGAAACGAAACGTTCCATCACATCCGATCAACAATTAATTTGAATTTAAAATAAATAAAAATTTTCCTTTTTTTAAAATTTTAAAAAAATCCAACAATCCTGAATCAACTCCTAAAAAGAATGAGAATTCTTTAAATATTTTTAAAAGAATTTAAAAAGAAAAAATGAATTTAATTGAATTTGCGGAAACAAATTGGAACGTCCAATTCTTTCTGATGAATTCGAATAAAATAAAAATCGTTTTCCTTTACAACTTCTGATGGTAGTCGAAGAGAACATTGATATGTTCGTCGATCATTTCTTATCATTTTCAAATGTTTCCATTTAATCCTGTCGAATGGGAGAGATGTTGAAGAAGATGATGAATTATCGTTTCGATCATTACATGGAAGAAGATTGAGACTTCCATATAATTGACATTGTTCTAATGAGAGTTGTTGATGGATATGATTCATTTGATAATTAGTGAGTTGAATAAATATTTTTCGTTCATCCGAATACTTTTGGAAGATTCGATTAAAGAATTGACATTCGCTACAAATCGATTGACAGAGATTGATTGAAGGAAATATGATGGTGAAAATGACATTAATTTCATATTCATTCAATTTCTCCATTTTATCAATTCTTGCATTCTCTTCCGAATCGATCGAATCGAGAAGAAATTCGAATTCACCTCGAACCGGCAAATGTCGAGTGGGAATGTAATAGAGTGGTTGACTAACGGAATTGTAAGTCAACGGTGAACATGAACCATAAGAGGAACGTTTAACCCCGAACAATATCCGATCGGACCACGACGGTAATTCGTTGTGGAAATAGAGACGATCGAAATTTTTTGTGAGATAAACTGGAAAAGTTGGAATAAAATTGACTTCCTCTTCCATCAATGCGACGGATGGTAATCGTTTATCGATTGATCCAATATTGAGAGTATCATGAGAGAATAAATTGGAAATGGAATTCTTATCAAGTAAATTATGAATTTGATTTAAATCGATGTGGGTTAGAGAAAATCCTAAATATCCGGAACATATGACATAATCAAAGGAATCGGCTAATTTTAACGGTTTCTTTTCCGATGTTTTTGATTGAGAATTAATACTTTTATCAAGTTCAAATGGATTTATTCGTTGGAAACAAAGATCGTGTAAATCGTGATATGATTCTTTCGATTCCAATATCGACATATTATACAGGAATATTTGAATGAGAAACTGTTTCCTCATTTCATCATCTTCCATTTGTTCATCATTTATCGTCGTCGTTATGAACAGTAGTCGCATTCCATGAAAATATATGAGAGAGTAATGAAATGCACCACCGTCAATATTCACTTGGTCTTGTCCCAAAAGGAATGTGAATGATAAATGTTCCTTTTGTATGAACAAAATAGAAATCTGATGATTCTGAACAGTTGACGTATATCTGATATAATTAGCCGAATGAATAATGGAGAAGATCAATTTCCAGAATTTCTTCCAAAATCTCCTCGATAACAATGACGAATTTTCCATCTTCTTGGAATCGATATTTAATTCCATTTCATCGATCATTTCCTTCGGACATTTGACGAAAGAAAGATACTGAATATCATTCAAATTTTGACGACGATTCAGTTGCATCAGATTGGAAATTTCTCTTCGCAAATGTCCTTCGATCTCTACTGAATCGATATTCTTCTTTATTGGACTAAAATCATCTGTTGCTATTAATTGATCGATTGAAATAAAATTGAAATTCCATTCGACAACATTCGTTGTTCCGAGAGAAGAGACATATTCATTATTCGGATGAGCACCAGAATATCGAAGGAGAAATTGGTAAAGGTTCTGTTTGGCCAATTCGTCATCTAAAATGTCATTAATCTGATCATCGATCATCTTGTCGACATCTATTCCTCCCATTTTATTGCTATCCGACATGGAACATGTCCGTCGACGATGTTGTCCAATCATTTGAGATAAAGATTCATTGAGTGAAATGGGTAAGGAGAATTTCTTCCTTGATTGATATCTCTTCAGTCGTTCCTGGTTATTCATCACAAACAAATTGTCGTGACTTGTGAAGTTGGGAGACTTTATGAAAATATCGTTGAATTATCGTTTTTCGGCGAATTGGAGCAATCCCTATCTCTATCACTAATCGTCCTTAACATCAATTGAACATTAAGAAATGAAATGATGAATAGAAGTTATAGATTCGAATCTTATGTTTAGAAAATCGTGAGCATATTCTCAATTATCAAAATGAATTGACACTAAATTAACAATTCTCAAGAAAAGCTTCACCAATTCTTCATCATTCTATTCTCATGACAATTATTCATCATGATAACGATATCGATTGATATGATAATCGATCATATGTTGGAGAAATTGTTGTTATTCTATAATCCAACTTTACGACTATCATTTTAAATGTTTTCATTTATCTCTAACATTTCTATTCATAGTATTCTTCATACTTAAATCAAAAAAATTCTTTAAATTTTTTGATTTCATATTTACCATTTGATTATCATTCTATTACGAAAAATGAATCCATATCGTAATGACATGGATTATTTGAATGATAATTTTGATTGATTGAAACAAAGTTTTAACTTCCATATTGATTCTTCAAACATCTTCTTTGTCCATTTTAAATTTCTTCAATCTATACATTTAATTTTAATCTATCTTAAAATCATCTTTTTTACCGGATGTTTATGACTATAATTGGTTAGTAAAGTTTGTCAATTGAAGATAGAAATTGTACCGGTTTGCTGAACGGTAGCAATACCGAACTTTTCTTTATTATTCTTTCAATTAAGTGGAAGAGACGTGATAGATGTGACGTCTAGTGACAAGTGAATAATGGGTGATGCATTAGTGAAGTATTCGGAATGAAGAGATTAGATGAAGAAAAGAAATAAAAAGTTTTTTTGAAATAAAATTTTTAATTTGACGAACAACATTAAGTAAGAAAGAATAGAAGTGAGAGAAAAATATATTGAAAAATTGCAGCAGATTTGTTGCAGTTTCATTGAATGCTAATTCAGGAGAATCAAGGAGGATAAATAGATCGAAATGAAAATTGAATGAAAATAATTCGATGGTTTTACGAAATTTCCAACGGTTAATGTTTTCACGTCTGCTACATGAGAATTAGCATTTGCAATCTCTAGAAATGAGTGCACTTGTTGAAATGAGGGCGAGAAAATATGATTCGATTCAACCCCAATACGCAGTTGGTGCGTTACGTTTGATATTTGGGAAGTTGGGTGACCGTTTTCCCCAAAATGCTGTTGGTGCTTCACGTTTACCCCAATAGGCAGCGGGAGCGGCTCTCTTCCTACCCCAGTAAGCGGTTGGAGCATTTCGTTTGTCGAAAGATTCGTCACTCCATCTTGGCAGTTCATCAATGAGTTGTTTGAGTGCGATTAGACGATAATAGAGTGGACTGTCAACCTCTTTCCCACTGTTCTTATTATTAGCGTCATTGTAGAGGACGTTATCGACATTATCCCATAGATCAGTTCTCGCGGCGCTTACGACGGAGAGGATAATATAAATGGAGAACAATATTGATTTGCAATAGACCATCGGTGGTTATCTATGTAAATCTGAAATATAGATTGAAAGTTCTATGTCGATGAATGATTATGTGTTTTTTCAACAGAATGAAATGAAAAGGAAGAAGAAGGAATTCACACCAATGACAATGTGATATAATGATGATGCAATGAAAGAACAAATAAACAATCACTTCTTATATCGAATGAGGAATGAGGCATGACAATTCCTTCTGACTTCTATTATCTCTACTGGTCTTCTCCTTATCTCCTGCGAATTGTCGAAGAAAGTAATGGGTGATACTACCAACGATTTCCAAACAAGACACAATATCTTATTGACTCTCGTTGAATCATTGAATAATAATTAGTCTAATGTTTAGAGAATCGAATCGATGGATTAAATATCACCCTCCTCTCTACCCAACCACACTCGCCCAACAACAGATCATCTTCTCATCATATCATATCAGATATCTTATCGCAGTTTCGAATTCGCATATACAAGAACGAGAAATTGATGAACGGCGGTAAAGATGTATGCTCGAGATCGTGCCAGCGGAAAATAGGTTGACTCAGCAATAAATTTTCATAATGCTCATTAAATGGTAATGATGGATTGGAGGAAGGGAAGAAAAAAATATAAAGAATCGACGAAAATGAGCAATAGAAATTTCATGTTCATTTCTCCCCTTCAAATTATTCTAATGATTATCAGTCCATTTATTTAAGCCATATCTCGTTTCCTTATTATTATTTTTTCGTAGATGAAGAGGCGTTAGGAATAAATCGGAAGCAAGAAAACCTTACATTATATCTATTTACTAACTGAATAAAATGGGAAAGGATGTCGACCAATCTTGTATAGTATTACCCGCTCTTATTGGCTTTTTTCATACCGATATACGGACTAATATGGTCTCAAATTAACAATCATCCACTTCGTCATTTTCACATCATTCGATAATTCACCTTCTCTTCCAATCTCTCGTCATTCCTAATTTCAAGGGAAATTATTTCACGCAACGTTATTATTTTTCGGAAAATCGAATTCGTATAATCGACTTCTTAATTCCTCTAATCCAACTGGCAGGAAAGATAAGAAATCAAAATTGGAAGAATTAAAACTAATAGACTAATAAAACATCTATTTCATTCCCCTATAATTGCATATTATACGAATTATAATATGTCTAACTAATTCTGAAAGCAATTCAAGTTCTTCATAAAGATATTTCGAAAAAGAATTCATAAAAAATACTTCGACCGAATACTTTTAACTAAACTAAAGGATTTTCAGTAACCTTTTCGTGATTATAGTAAAAGGTCACAAAATATTCGCTCATTAGGACCGGAACTTTTTTTTTGTTAGTTCCTATCGACCTTTTTCGCATAGAATTGATCTTTCTCATTTCCGCCCACAAAATTTCCAATTCACAATGACTCTCATTATCGTAAACTGATTGGGAAATTTCTAAACAGAAATTCGTCGACATCAACTCAAATTTCAGTTATTCATATTGTTGAATAAAAGAGGTGTTGTAGAGAAAAGAATTTTATTGATTATGTTACGTCCACATTATTGTTCGGAAACTAATTGGATTAATGTGGAAGTGAGAAGGTAGCATAACATGTAATCGGGTTTTGACGATCTAGTGATTCCAATAGTCAATTTCCTTTCCAGTGAAACGTGCTTCGAAATCTTTAATATTTCATGCAACAAATCATCATGCCAATAAACGGTATACATTTTCTTTATCAAATATATTAATCATTCCAAATTGGAAAACTGGAGAAAACTCATTCCTTGAATTTCTCCATTATTGTTACTCCGAAAGAGATATCGGTCCGAATTCTGTTTAGAAAAGATATAACTTGTTGGTATTTTCCCATTCCATCTTAATAAATCGTCAAGCTCTCCGACTTGGTGAAAATTCAAAAATGTTCTTATCATAAATATTCTTCGATTGTATTAAATTCTATCGATTATTTACCTTCACACTTATATCAGGAAATTTTTAATAAAATCTTTAACAACTTTCGACGAACACATTAGAGAAGTTGTTATCGGGTTGATTGGCTGGGAGAGAGAATTGGGAGGCAGCAAAGTTTCAAGGAAGAAAAGTTGCAGCAAGTTTATTAGATGAGAATGTCATCCGAACATATTTGACATTCGAATGAGAACTTCAACTACTTTTTACGGTCATCGATGATAAGTATTAGTCGATAAGGAATGAAACTGTTCGCAATTTGTCTAATGATAATGCCATTCATTTACGTAATCCAACGGTCGATGTCTTCTCTCGTTCACCTTATCGAAATCTCATTTCCAGTACTTTCTTCATTTCCATTTAGAAAAGTTTAGTAGAATATTTGGGAATTTGCCGTTAATGCATCCTGCTTCATTTGTAAAGTCGTTCGACGAGACATGATTGCAGAAGAATGATGAAGTTGCATAACAATTAACGATATAATCTTTTGCTTTACTGCAGGAAGATACATAGTCGCCAACATAGTTTTTGAATGACAAATGCACGACATCAATTCCCTTGTTCGTCGTCAAAAGCATAAAAATCATTTTCTACTTTATTCCGCTTGATATTTTGTAACTCGGAGGAATATTGTCCCTTCTAAATGGTAATGCGTCAGAAGAAAATCGTATAATGTAATTCATTTTAAACTAATACGCAAAATTGGAGAAGTCATTAGATGGAGAGACGTTTAAGGGAGAAGAATAAACACTTTATCTACTTCAAGTTAACATATTCCTCACTTTCTGCTGCTTGCAGTTCCAATGCGAAGGGAGATGATAGACAAGGGAGGTAATCCTCTCTGGCGCTTACTCAAACTTTCTTTTATTAAGTGGAAGAAAAAACGAATAAATCTGAATAGAGTTTTGATTAAATAAATTTTTAATTTTCCTCCATATAAATCTTCAACGAAAAAAAATAGTCACAACATTGTCATAATGTTCCGATGAAAGAGTATTAGGTGTGTCTGTGTGTGTGTGTGTGTGCGTGTGTTTGTGTGTGGTTGCGGAGACGAAAATTAGTCTTTTTTATAAACATGTCAGAATAAAATAATGATCTTCTGAAAACTTTACACCGGATTCATCTTCGAAGGTTTTTTTTCACTTTCTGCTCCATGTTGGCCTCCTATATATCATTCCATTGTGACGGTTCCATTTCGAGGTGTGGATATTTGAAAAAAAAAGAAAGAAAACTTTAGAAAACTTTTTGAATGAATATGATTGAAAAAAAAAGGAACACAATTGATGGGAGAGATTTGTGAAGAAAATGAAGTTAATTGGAAATTTTGAATCACAATAACAGACACATCTAATCTACTTTCAATCGACCAGTTCGGGATATGGTGTTCTCTAGGAAAGCTCCGAAACATGACGAATGGTGAAATAATTTGACACATACAGGACACATTACATCACTAAAGTTTGAAGGAGATTGAAAAGTGAAGTAGAAATAGGACTGCCTCATAATAATGCATCATTTGTTTGATGAATAATATTTCACACTAAATCTTCCTCTCATTTTTGAGAAGAATAACTGACAATTAATTTTCACGAACACTCTCGCAATTGACGAGAATGAGAGAATTCGATGAAATTATATGATATTTATGGATCGATTTCATTCGAAATGGAAAAGAAGAAATTGAATGAAATGGAATAATGGATAGTGATCATCGTATTTGTCGTTTTATAGTCCTCTTCTATTTAATGTCGTTTATGGGCAATTCAGGAGCTATGCCTGATCGAAAGGAGAACAGTTAGAGGATAAAGAATAAATTGCACAAAATTACATTGCCATGAAATGGTAAGTGGACAGATACAAGTAAAAAACAAAATTGATAAATTTATTACAATAACGAAACAGTGTCGAAAAATTTATAAATAATTTTCACAGATTCCTTCACCATTTCGCTTCGTGAGATGGAAGAGAAGAATGACGAAATGAAACACGTACAAGAGAAGCAACTAAATTGATATAATTGTCGATTACCTGGCAGATCGCATATAATTGGAGTATGCTGTTAGTCCATCGGCACAAAAAAAGAAAAAATTGGAAAGAATAAGTATCCATCAAATGATATGAATTAACAGCAAAAGAAGAGATAATCAGATATTTATGATTTAATTATTGGAACAAACTACAGATGATTTAGAATGAAAGAAAATTCTTCTTCCATTCTCTCATGTCGAATCTTCAATTTACTAACGTTTGTTTAATGTATTGGTCGATTTGTTGCGTTCTCTTTCGATTCTCATTCAATTCATTCAGTTCAGTCTTCTCCGATTTGAGTCGATGCCAAAATCGATTTTGGATGAATTTTGTCGCTTCACATAATCGACGATATTCAGTAAACTGAAATAGAGTAAATTGAAAATTTAATAAAATCTAATTTCGAAACTTGTTTATATCGTCTGTAATACTTCTGGATACAAATGGCAGCATCGACAAATTCATCATGATCGATACCGGAGAATTCTTCGATGGGCAATTTGGCGACAGGTCGTTGATTGATTTTGTGGATGATGTCGATTTCGGATGTATCGTTGTCCATTGACACCTGTTCATTGATATGATTATCAGTAGTCCGTTCATTTAGATGTAGAGAGGAGAAGTCGTTGGGCTGGTGGTCGGGGAAAGTCCAATCGACTATCGATGGCATTTGATATTTCAATTCTGGTTGATAAGCTCGAGATAAGTGAATGGATTGAGCATCCAAATTCGAATTAGATAAATTTGGTGTAGTTGAATTGTGGAATTCTTTCGGACAATAACCATCAGTCATATAAGTGTGTGATGGGAAATATTTATTTGAATTGACAATTTCATTAGAGATCGATAAAGAGTTTTGATATTTCTCTGATTTGCTGTTCGTTTGACAATTGTCATTTTGGAATTGATTTTCTTCTTTAATTTTGTCGGAGGGAAATAAAAATTTATCGCCACATTCTTGAGAGAAATTGTTGAGAGTGGCATCAATAGAAGGGATGGTGTTGAATGAGAAGAAATTTGATTCGTTTTCATTCTCTTCGGGTGATTGGGAATGGAAGAAATTGTTGTTCCGGTCACTGGGATGTAGAAGGATGTGTTCGGTGGAATGGGATGTATTATTGAATTGTCTGAGTTGTTCAAAAGAAGAATTGAATGAGAAAGAATTATTATAATCGTTCATAATTCCATCAAAACTTTGACTATAAAACATGCCGGAATCGCTGAATGGACAAGACGGATAAATTGAATTATCAGTTGAATAATCGAAAATATCAATTAAATTGTCATTTGAATTAATTGTAGAATCAAATGGAATTTCTTCAATTCGTTTAACTGAATTAAATTTAATTCCTGATTGATTATCTGATAGTTCATGTGAATTCTTCACCACCTGTTCCGACGAGAAAACATTTGATAGATTATGTCCCTCAATACTATTAGATGGTGTTGGTGTCGTTCTCTTCAATTCTTCTTTGATATAAGTTTGTTCACTTTTCAACGTTTTCGGATCACTCGTTTCGTGTGTGGTTCGTCGTCGTTTTGATCGACGGTATGCTTTCTGAATTGTGATTGCCGCACGATAAAATTCATTTCTCTCATTTTCTGTCAAAGTCAAATTTTGGAATTCATCTTCGATGTTGGTCGAATGAAGGAAAGCTGATAAATCATCAGCTGATGGTGGAGGTGACCGAGAAGAAGATTCCTTTGTTAATTTCGATTCTTCCAAATGTTTATCGTCGTTCGTCGACTGATATGAAGTTCCTTCATTCATTTCGTTCGTTTCCAAAAATTTCTCACAGGAATTCTTTTCCATTCTCATGGAACTACATAGAGGATCAATCGTTGATACTGCTATCATATCCGAACATGTTTTTGTAACGGGCTCATTCGATGAATTCTTCACTAAAGTAGTTGACGATGGAAGGAATGATGAACTGATCAAAAATGATGTCGAAGAGTTTTTGGTGGAAATCGTTTGAGAATTATTGAAATTGGACAAATGATCCTGTCGATTGATGGCGGAAGATGAAATGTTGCGTATCGGCAATTGACTAATAGTTGAGAATGGAAATGATGAGGCTGTTGATGAAAACGACGTTTTTGTCTTCCCTAATATATTGGTGTTCCGTTCATGACTTAAGGAATCGATGGCGTCGATTACCGTTTGAGCAATCTCACGAAGATGTGATGACTCGTTCATCATATCATCTTCACTCGAATAATTTGTGGTGATGGAAATGGGTAATATTAATGGCAATGGTTCATCATCGAATTGATCGATATTATTATCAAATAAACAAAAAGCAATTTGATTCGATTTTCCATCGATGTGAATCGATCCATTTTCCAGAGAGAATAATGAAAGATAATATTGGACATTAATCGTCAACTGATTCGTTTGTTCCAATAAAGTTCGGAAGAATGTTTGAATTGATAACATGAACATTTGACAGGAGACTAATGAAACAGAAAATATCAATTTCGTACTGGGAATAACGACGACATTCTTCTCATCAGATATCTCAACGACTAATGTCAATTTATCCTGATAATTTTGTTGTAATAATAATTGATCGAATTCTTTGCTCATCAAATATAAATAACCGTTGTCTTTCGAAGAGAAATCTGTCGGCCATAAATGCCAAATTTGTTTCGGTGTCTTGACGAAATTCTTTCCCATCGAACTCGTCGAATCAGATATGGAAATGGCAGCCATGTGACAACTATCAGTAGTTAATAAATAATTCGATTCTAAATTAACTTTCGTCGTTGCTGTTGTTGTTACTAAATCGAACGTGGACGTTGTGGGCGGTATTTCAACCGTTGAAGAAATGGGAAAATTGGACAGAGTTTGATAATTTTTATAATTGGTCATAATCGACAATGCTGCCGGATGTGAAAATTGGTATTGTATCGAAATTTGATACCAGAAGAACGGTGCATGATCATCATCGAAATTTAATGAGGGAGCAGTAAAATTATTAAGTTGATGGAGTCGTATGAAATCAGATTGATTTGATGGAATCATTTCCAGTTTTATTTGACGTTCGTCCACTAATGCGGCTAAGAGTAAGTTAAATTCATGTATTTGCAGATAACTTGCCGGCCATAAAATGGACGATAAATGTTCCCGAAGAATTTTCATGAAATTCTCATTGACAGTCTCTAATTTCCGTTTGATTTCTTGATTTTCATCAGTTCCATTCGAACTGACTCCTGTAGAACCAGTTGTTATCAATGATGATGATGATGATGTAGTGGTGGTTGTCGTTGTAGTGACTGGATTTATTAAGAGAATTTTCCTATCAATTAATCTTCTTTTCAAACAATTTCCATCAATGAAAATCGATAAATTCTCATCGTTATTCTTTTCCTGATTACGACTTCTATTATTTGACCGGGATGTTTTATTTGATGTCGTTTTCAAAATATTCGTCGCATCAATCAAATAGTGATAGAGATGAATGCATGGCAATAAACGTCGTATTTTCACATCACCAGAAACAGGATCATTCCTTCGGACATCTAACCAATAAATTCGTCGTTTAAACGGTGGGAGAATATCAGAATGAGAATATCGACAATTCAATTCGACGTCCAAAGAATAATCTTTGAGAAATCTTTCTTTCACATATTCCGCTTGTCCACTATCCAACTTCTTATGAAGTCGATCGGATCTTATTCGAGAATCATTTCTCAATTGCCAAATATGACCATCACGAACGATGACATGTTTCGTCTGTTGCGTCATATTATAAATAAGAAGTGTTGCATTTTTTGGCATTGTCTGCATCTCATTATATAACGATTGGGTGTTGTTGTGTATTGCACGCCAAAGTCGTTGTGCGATATCCTCCTTCTTTTGCCACTTGAAACAGGTGATGTCTCGAACGAACATAATCGTTGAGAATTTATGGAAAATTCAATTTAACTACTTTTCAATGAGGTTATCCTGTTTGTTAACTGTCTTCTATTTGGGCTTTACACCTCTTTGGTCGACATGTCATATTATCAGCTTTTACGCCTGATGACTCTCTTTGGGAAAGGAAAAAAACATGAAACATCTTAATTCTGATTTGAATCGGAAATTAATTTGCTTTCCGAACAATGTTCAGTCATTCTCCTAATGATCATTCGTTGACTCCTGACAAAATGATTTTCGGAGAGATTCTGGTTAGCGAAAAGAAAACATATAATGCACGTTGACTATAATGACGTAGAGGAGAGACGAATGGACATATAGCAAATAATTTATATTTTCTAATGACATGATGTTACATGTGAACATATGTTTATTAATTCGTAGGGGAGCTATCAGTCAGACATATTATAGAATGGTGAATAAGATAAAGAAATCGTATCAATACATAAAATGCATATCTATTACGGAATGAACATATGAATATTTATTAACTGATATACACACATATATATATATATATATACATCATATAAACATATGCACACACATAAGCACACATAAAAGACACCGAGAACCCACGCATAAATATTTAGTATACATATTATGTAGTCATATGATGAAATCAAAAAAAACACATTCTGATTTGTAATTCTTTTTGATTACATTAGTTCTTTGCATGTAGTACTATTGCTTCGATCAGTCTCACTTACGAAGAACTGGTGAGTCAGAAGAGGAGAGAATACTAATTCGTCGATTGCACGAGTCGTAGCCTTCACATTTGATTCATATTTGAGTCGAATGAAGATAAATTTAAAAGTATCTCGTGTGTTTTCAATCGACGAATACGAAACAATTTATTCCATTCTTTGAAAATGTGATGAACATGCAACGATAAGCACATTCTTCTATTTGGTAAATGATCATTATTTATGTGCGATTGAAGTCGTTATAGGAATTTACTCTTCTCGTATCTGTATATTCTTTATATCGTCCATCACTCAATTCCCTACTACACTTTCATCAAGACTTTTATGAGAAATGGATTCCAGTCCGCTCTCCCTAAAATCGTCGATGAGATGAGGAATTCATTCCGCTATTTGTCCATCCTATTATATGTATAATCGTTAGTGAATCACGTCCAACATGAACAGACAGACGGACAGATAAATTACCAATAACTTCCATCCAGCACCAATTTCTGCCCCATACACTTGCAGTACAGCTCTTCTCCACATAAATAATCAGCCTCCTACCCCATCAACTCTATTGCCACACAATTATTATTCAATTAATTTCCTCTTCGAACATTAGTTATGAAATCATTATTTTTCCTTTCTACACGAACTTCTCATACAATTCCGACAACAATCGCTGCTGTACACATATGAAGAGAAGAACATATTTGGAAGAAAAGGAGAATGGTGATATATATCATCAGGGAAATATATGTGTTCCACCCAACGAACGTCCACACTCTATTTTATTATTTCCTCTAAAACCCAATCGAAACTTCTTTTTTACCTTCTATAACACACAATTCGGATCGCAGTCGATTCTCCAGAAAGGAACTTTTCCAAAAATTCGCAGTCTACGAAAGAATAATATTTTTCTTTGTCAGCTTACACCATCTGCCCCCCGGACGAAAGGTT
Source organism: Seison nebaliae (assembly GCA_023231475.1). Classification (NCBI taxonomy): domain Eukaryota; kingdom Metazoa; phylum Rotifera; class Pararotatoria; order Seisonacea; family Seisonidae; genus Seison; species Seison nebaliae. The sequence continues at coordinate 109,408 of JALJEE010000349.1, read as the reverse complement.
AGATGTTAGATAGTCGAACGAAATGTTAGATATTCAATATATTTCCACCAGAAGAAATGATAGTAATGACAAAAGAGAACGAATTATTATTCGGAAGGGGAAAATATGAAAGACGATGGAGATGATGGGAGAAAAATGAATAAATTAGAGGAGAGGTGGCCGATAATAGCTTGAAGCGATTAAGATTCTTTTGAGGAGAAATTAAGGGAAATTTCATTTTATTCCCTCGACAACGTAATATGAAGTGAACGAAGGAGAAATAACCGAATGTGCAAATTGAATGGAGAATGAAGAAATCATTAAAAGAATTATTTCGTCATTCGTCCCAATTCGACTAGTTGTAACGAAAGTGTCTCTTCAATCGAATTCTTTCCCCTTTCTGCCCTCCATTCCCTCCTACAATTGAGTGACGTGATAAATTGGTGTGTTGATTTGGGTGGCGGTGGAGGTGAATCTTTTCGATTTCCCATATAATGATCCTTCGCGTATTCTGAATCGATTCTGTGAAATGAAACTCAACCGATACATACTGCGTAATTCTCCTTCTTGTGAGAGACGTCGTCGGAAATGTCGAAGAGCTAAGAAGGCCACAGTTAACAAACAGCTGAGAATCAATACCGTTGACATAAGGAAGAGAAATATTGGCGTTGAACACAAATCTGGAAATAATATCATGACAATGGACGATGGAATCGAATGATAACCTCGAATGTTTGTAGGAATTCCGATTAAACGATCTTTTGTCATACTTCTATTATCAAAATGAGTCCGTGAAATGTTGATTGAAGAATGAGGAGGAGAAGAATGTGTTATGGACGAATTGGTAACAAATGAAATTTTATTAATTTCATCCTCAACCGGAAGTGAATCAAACAATGTGTTGTTGTTGATGTTGATGAGAATATGGGATGAATTATCGAAAGATGAAATTGAAGTTGTCGAATTTATCAGATTTATCATTTTTTTGTTGTGTTGAGTAAAAGACGTTTAATGAATTTAGAAGATTTTCAGTTCTCCCAATGAGAGATTGACATATTCAAACAACGGGGAGAGACATTATGAAATGAGAATTGACTTAATTTAAAATTCATTTTTTTTCTTTTTCGTTCCATTTCCATTCTTCAAAATTTTCATTCACAGTCATCCGACACAAACGACATAACAAAGAAATCATATTAGAGAAATATCATCAGAAAAATGGAGAAACGACCGCATATGATCATCGTTCCAACAACGCCCGAAGGAAACGTCGACGATCCGGGAAAGGACAAAACGATGCAATCATCAAATGCAGCTCGATTGTCTCTCCTCGTCGAAACGTTTCATAAGAAATGGAAATTAATGTCCAAGGTCAAATTTACGGTGGCGAAGGAACTTCATTTCCTTTACACGCTCGCCAACTGTGACACATCAGTAACATTAGCGGCAGAATGTGAGGGAGGTGATAAAGTTATTGTGAAGAAGATCAATGTGAAGAAGTTGCAACGAACGAATTTGTTAGATAAAGTTCAAATGAATGTCCGATTATTGAGAACTTTCGATTTACCATCGATAGCGAAAGTGAATGGATATTTTGCTGATGATCGTTTCCTTTATATTCTCTATCCTTTCGAAATGTACGTTAATATCGCTGACATTCTTATGACGAATGGTCGATTGACAGAATATGCAGCTAAATTTTATCTCGTACAAATCGTTTATATCACTGACTATTTGCATCGTTGTCATGTTCTTTATCGAGGATGGAATCTCTACAATTGTATGATCGGACCTAATGGATATATGAAAATCTTCGATTTCTCACATTCTCACGTATTCGAAGATGAACCATTTATCACATATACAGAAATACACGCTATCGATTATCGTTCACCAGAAATGGTTCGTGGTGATGGTTATTCTTTTGCTGCCGATTGGTGGCAAGTCGGAATTATTTATTATACGTGGATCGAAGGTTGTACTCCCTTCTATTCGAAAGATACAACAAAAACGTTAACTAATATTGACAAAGGTCGAATTCATCCTCCCAAATATATGAGTTGTGGAGCGAGAAATATCACTCGAGCACTTCTCACTAAAGAGCCGACGGAACGTTTAGGAATAAAAAATGTTTATCAAATTTTTGATCATCTCTATTTCGCTCGTTATCCAATTCAACGAATAATTATGGGCGATATTCGAGCTCCCTATATTCCTACTGTTGATAAAGCGAAAAATAGTTTCGATTTGAATCCACCTCGAGAATTGAATGATAAATGAAAAAATCTTCTTCCAATCCTCATAATTTATTTAAAATTAACAATTTCTCAATTCACAAGTTGAGAAGAGAAAGAGATGTTTCTTGAATGATTTCGACTAAATTTTCGAATTAATCTCATTCTCCTCTTATCTGACTTTTTTGTTGTATCTTTTTGATTTTATTGTGGACTCATTCGAAATAGTTTGTTGTGATTAGAAGGAAAATGAGTAAATCGCCAAAGAATTGGGAGAAAGTGTATAAATCCATTGTGGAAATGAGAAAGGAGAGAAATGCACCAGTCGATGTGATGGGATGTGAACGATTATCTGATAATCCTGATCCGAAAGTTCAATTTGAACAATTTTCTTTTCCAAATCTCATTTCTTCAGTTACGACGATTCCATTGTCTAGTTTCGTTGATGTTATCGTCTCAGACGAAAGATGAAGTGACGGCTGGTGCAATGACCCGTCTAACGGATTTGGGATTGACTCCGGAGAACATGAGAAAACAGACGAAAGCAAAATTGATGGAAGTGATAAAACCGGTAGGATTCCATTCAGTTCGATTATTCTCCTCTTTATTTGTATGATTGAAAATTTCAGAAAAAAAGTGAATATCTTTTAAGAATTTCTCATATACTCTTAGAGAAATATGAGGGAGATATTCCGAATACTGTGAAAGATTTATGTTCTCTACCAGGCATCGGTCCAAAGATGGCATATATTTGTATGCATGTCGCTTGGGAGAAGAACTTGGGAATCGGAGTTGATGTTCATGTCCATCGCATCAGTGAGCGATTAGGATGGTCGAAAAAGAGTAAAAATCCGGAAATAATTCGACGACAACTCGAATCATGGCTTCCCAAGTTAAGAAATTTCATTTTTTTCAAATAAATTCCACAAACATTTTATATAGAGATAAATGGAATGAAACTAATAAATTACTCGTGGGTTTCGGGCAGCAGATTTGTAAAGCAAAAAATCCTCTCTGTGATCGATGTGCGGTGAAAGAAGATTGTATCGATTATCAAAAGAGAAATAAAAATGTCGTCCAATCACTAGAGGATTGTTGTGATTAAATCTAATTATTCTTATAAAATTCAATTCTTCTTTATTTTCCGTATGGAATTCTTTATTTTCCATAAACATATCCACCACCAGGTTTGTAGTTGCAACTACCGATTCTAGGGTCGAACACTCGATCATATCCACATGAACGGATCCAATACGATCCTGGAATACCATCACATTGAATATATTTCGTACCGTCACCAGGATATGGATAATTGTAACGATTCGTTGCCAATGTATCGATACAAGGATTGGGAACTATTCGAATTATTGATAAATTAATTGCAACAGAAAATTAATGAAACTTGGACAATTATTCGTACATTGACATGTAGATTGACCTTGGAAATTGGCACAACGTCCACCAACACAATTCGATGATGAACAACCACCACCGTTATTATTATTGTTGTTGTTGTATGTGGGTTGAGGATATTGGACAGGTTGTGGGAATTGAATGGAAGACGCTTGAGGAAATTGAATGGAAGAAGCTTGTGGGAATTGAATTGATGATGGTTGAGGGAATTGAATTTGTGGTTGATATTGTGAAAATTGACAATTTCTATTTGTTCTCATGTCACATGGACCACCGTTCGATCCACCATTATTCAATTGCCAATTATAATTTCTGGGTAATCCACATTCGATCGATGTGATCACTCCCAAGAACATCAGAAAAGATGACCAAATCATATTTGAGAATTTTCCAAATCAAAAAAAAAATTTTTTTTTAAAATAAATTTTAAAGATAAAAATAAGACTATTGTTAATTTGACAATTTTCCTGGTCGGTACTTATACGGAAGACTGGAGAATAATCATGAGATGAACGTTCTCCGATATGGTTCAATCGTCAAATTGTCACAATGTCAATAGACATAGTATTTGTTGGAGATTAGTGGGGAAGGAAAGAAAAATAAGAAGTTATTGCTATCTGACAGAAAAGACCTTCACGTACACCATTTATAATTGACGATGATCAATGTCATTGATTTTAACTAAATTCTCACTCATGATTCCTAATCTTTCCAATGGAATTGTCATGTGTCATCATTCCATCAATTCACTTCCTAGGAACATTTATTAGTTGACAAAGAAAACTATCTGCTTTATTTCTGATAAGTTCCTGATACAAGTTCACCTCAAATTCAAAAAGAAAATGTCTCAACAATATCTGATTATTTCGATGTCATCATTTTCACAAACTCTTCGTAATTCACTTGACCATCACCATCAATATCAGCTTCACGAATCATCTCCTCAACTTCGGCGTCTGTCAACTTCTCTCCTAAATGAGTCATGACATGTCTCAATTCGGCAGCTGATATAAAACCGTTTCCATCTTTATCGAAAACGCGGAAAGCTTCTCGAATCTCTTGTTCTGAATCCTGATCCTTCATCTTTCTCGCCATCATTTGGAGAAATTCAGGAAATTCAATTCTCCCATTTCCATCCGAATCCACCTCATTGATCATGTCTTGTAATTCTCCCTCGGTCGGATTCTGTCCCAACGATCTCATGACGGTGCCAAGTTCTTTCGTTGTGATATTTCCGTCGCCATCTTTGTCGAAGAGTGCGAAGGCTTCCTTGAATTCGGCGATCTGTTCTGGTGTGAGACCGTCGGATGTTGTATTATTCTTTGCCGCTTTATTACCTTTCTTCGGATTTCTTTGTTTGGTACGTCTGTTGATTCCTGGACTCATTTCCAACTATTAATCGAACTAAAAAAAACAAATTTCGACGATAAGAACGGAAACAAAAGAGAATAAATTATAATTTTTGACTAAAGTAATTTCGATTGAAGTTTTTCATTTCAAATATGATACGTTTAACTCTGCTCCCTTCGAATTTTCCATAAAATAGAAAATTTCTATTATTTCCCGTTCTGTGACGACACACGACCCCGTCATATGGAACACCAAAAAAAATTTGATTACAATTCAAATTTATTTAGAATAAAAAAGTATATAAGAATTAGTAGATAGTCTCAAAATTGGAATTTATTATGAATTTTTTGTTTAATTCAACTCTTTATCCATTTCGTTTGCGTATTATCCTTTCTAAAAGAATACTTCTAATACCGAGATGAGTTATTCAATCGGGACATCTGTTTTATTTGATTATCCAATGAAGATAAATCATTCTCCAATTGATGACGCTGAACATTCGCTACGAGTTAAGTGGAAATTTAAGGAAAGAAAAGTGAGATGAGAAAGAACCTCGTCGAGTATAATTACCGTTTCTGGTGAAAGACGATGAAGCAGTACTATTCGAGCTTTGCGTATTCTTTATTGTCGTTCGTCTCATTGTCGTTTTTGTTGCCGATTTCTTCTTCGGTGTTCGACTTCCTAACGGTTTTCGTCGATTCTCTACCGGTTCATCTTCATAACTCTTAAAAACATTTATTAAGTTATTAATTATAAATAATATGAAATAGAATAAAACCCTGAGATCGTCATTCGATGTTGAATATTGAGATTGTTCGGCTGTCTGAACTAATTTCTCCAGTCGATTGATTAACATTTGATTCTCACGTGAAATACGATCATATTCCTTCCTCGTCTTCTCACTATCTTGAATGATGGTTTCTCTTTCATTTCTAATTGACAGTGAAATTAAATAAACAGTATTTTTAAATGTCTCAACCTCAGATCATTATTCTCTTTAATATATTTCTGTAGCATATCATATAACTCTTCCGAAGTTTGGCCCTTTTTCGGTTTGGGTAAAGTGGACACGGCTAAAATTGATGAGATGTACAAGACAAAATAAGATGAAGTTGAAACATGATGCATATGTTGCATTGTCACCTGGAATTCCCAGTTCTTTACGAAGGAAATCATTTTCTCTCTTCAACTGTTTAATTTCCATTTTGAGACTAAGAATTACAGTTTCTTTCGTATCCTGAAAAAATGGAATTGATGAAAAAACGGTAAAATAAAAAAATATGAAGACCATTCTTACAATAGGATTATTTTTGATACATCGAGCACGAAGTGCATAGCGCAATGTGCTAATCGATTCGGAACTGCAGGAATTGGCGGGTGAGATACAAGCTATCATCAATGCAACTCCATTACCACCGAGAGATTGAGATAACAGTTTCGTTAGTTTGCTGTCGCGATAAGGAATATGTTTGTCCTTTTGTTTCGGATCGCTCAATGCACTAATACAATTACCTAACGTCAAGAGACTTTTATTAATATTATTCGTCTCAGTCAAATGAATTCCACTCGAACCACTTATCTTCACCTTCTCACTACCTAATTTATATGAAAGAGAGGAAAGTTTAAGAAGAATTGTTATGAGAGAAGTGAAATCGATTGAACCTGCCAAATCGACAAAAACCAATTTACCCTTCTTCATATAATATTTGGAACGGTCTTCAGGATGTGGAGTTTCATTTTCGATACTGAGCGAGAGAATGGCATGACTACGACTCGAATGTTGATTCAATTCGTGACCAGCAGTCACACGATTTGAAGCTCCTTCTTCCAAAATTGCAAGCAGATCGTCTAAACTTTCGATGTAGGTATGAAATAGATTGTCGACGTAGAAGCCTTCTTTCCTCGACCATCTGATGGCAAGTGGATGTGATTTATTTGGACTAATTAGATCTCTTATCTGTCGAACAATATTTAAAATTTCACCATCAATCGAAAGAGAATTAAAACTTGTTCATTGTAAATTTCACAATAGGAGACACGTATATAAAAAGTAGATTCGGGATATTCCCGTAATCGACTAAATAGATATACGAATGATCGAGGAATTAGACCGAAAGTCTTTTGTTTCAATTCTTGTGATAGGACGAACTAATTCAACATATATTCCATGAGAAGAAATGAAATTTCCTAACTACATTCTCCGGACCGGTTATCGTATAAGTTTTCCCACTGCCCGTTTGCCCATAAGCGAAACAAGTGCAGGTATATCTGAGATGGTGTAAATAGATTATTTAAAAAAAATTTAAATAAATAAAATATTGATCAAAGAGAAAATGATGAGAATGATGAACCCGTTAATTGACATGTCGATGAGTCGTTTAATTCCACTTACATGAAATACTTCTTCTTGATTCGAATTGTTGTCGAGAACGGCGTTGAAACAGAACGAAACATTTTTCTTGTCGTCATTAATCTGAATTGATTATGAGAAATATCAAATGTTGAGAGATAAATAAAATAAAGAATAAACATAGATGCTAGTCTCTTCTCCATTCTGCTCACGAGCAATGACAACATCACGATGATTTAGAGCAACTTCTCGATCGGATAACGGTCGAACACGAACGACAACTCGAACATTGTCTGTCGAATCGTCGATGGCGGGTATATATTGTGTTGATGAATGGATGGATGAGGCATGTCCAATATCCTCAGACATTATTGACCTTTGAGTAAGCATGGCAAGAGAAGATTTATTGAGATTCGTTAGTTCATGAATGAATAAATGGACGTAGAGATGTAGAAGATTTGTGAATAAATTCTACTCGATTTCTCTGGACAACTGATAAAACTTTTTTCTTAATTCTTCCAATTATCGAATGTAAAGAGATTTATGCTTAATATGGGAAAGTTGGAAATGATTTGATACGTATGGTAGAAACGATAATCTTTATTTAACGAATGTTCTCTACAGGAATGGAAACACAACTTTCTTCGAATTAAAGAGAAGAAACTTTAATATCACAATATGGGAAAGTTAAAATTTTGATTGAATTTTATTTCGCACAATGTTTTCTTAACAACATTTCCCAATAAAATCCGTATCCCACGTCGATTAGATTAGGAAAATATTTATTACAAATCAATAACAAAAAGAAGGACAACAACCACAATAATTATCGAATTGAATCATCAACATGGAATGTTTGTTAATAATTTGAAATTCTTCCAATCATTCGATTAATTGTCGTTCTTATAAAAGAAAAGAAATGTTGGGAAGGAATAGTAATTGATGAATAGAAATGGAATGATGCTCAATATCGAAAGTTGATTAAACAATTACATTGAATAAATAAAGGAATTAATCGCCCTAAACTGCTAATCAATCATCCATTATCGAAAAGAAGAAATGTAGTAAAGTTTGTGACATTGGACCGATGGATGAAGGGAGGGAGGAAGAGAGGTAGGTAGGAGAGTATAAGTGGAAGAAGTGAAAGGAAACATCCGTTAATCAATATCGTCCTCTTAAAAAGTAGTTACATTCAAACGGATCAATAGTGCACTAACAAACTCTTTATATTCCACACTGAAAAGGTGAGTGTTATTTGATTGAGTTTGATTTTGTAATGAAATTAGTAATTGTGAAGGAATAGTTTCTCTTCTTCTCATTCGAATAAATTCGTTCTAAACAGATTAACATTTTGGAGAAGTTTCGTAACATTTAATTCATTTCCCTTACGATTTCGCTCTATTTCGATTGCCCTCCCCTTCATTCGGAGACTACTCTCGAACAGACGTTTATTTATAACATTGATCCCATTATTCTTTTATTGGGACATCGGGTCGTCAATCAAATGGGAATAATTCAATAGAAACATTCATACTCGATTCAACTTGAAACGACTCGCATTCTTGTTATCAGTCTGCCAGTCGTTGTTCGGTGAACTATATGATGCTCATAAGAATGAATGTCGATACGAATGTTAATACTTTTCTTTCATTCGTCTCCAGAAATTTTGTTCGCGTTGTAAACGCTGGAAAAGGTCGAATGTCGTTTGCATAGAATATCCAAACGGAATTATTTCGAAAAAATGTTTGTTCTCCTATTGATTTAAGGAAAAAGGAAAATTTACGAGAAATTGTTGGGGAGAAAGAAGGAATTCCATGATGCTTACCTCCCCATCATCTCCATTTCCTTTTTTATAAGATTGCTTTAATTTTAATTTACCCCATCCATTATTACCCATACATAACATAAATATCGCTCATGGGGACGGGGAAGCTAAATAACATACGTATAACATCGCGTCCTTTTCCTCAATGAGGTCAAAAATAATAATATTCATTTTGAGATATTCCCGTTGTCATATCAACGTTGTAATTGATTCTGAATGTTTCCGATTCTCATATGTCTTCCTTCATTCTCCCTTAACCTCTCTCAAACTAATGAAGACGTTACCATCTAATAAAAATTGGGGTATTTCTCCACTAAAGAAAAAACATCTCACTCAATCACGATCAATCCTTTCGATCGGGGATAAAGAAGGTGGGGTAAAGGAGCACTTGCTCTCTAAAATAATTCTCTAAAACTTCATTAACTGAACGAGTGTTCTTCATAATTCACTTAAAACTTGAGGAATTTATAGGTTAGGAGAAAGCGACTACATCTAACACGAATCGCATGTGCAAAGGAAATGAAGATCAACTAACATTTGTCGGGGAGGAATCATTGAAGAAGATGATGACGTCGATGTTGCCGAATGTTTATTTTCTTTCCCGTTATTAGCATGATCTGTCCTTTCACGTTTTTTCGCTGTCACTGTCACATGATTCGCTGAGGATGGAGGCAAATATTTGAGATATTCGTTACTCTTCTTCGCTGAAACTTGTCGACGATTATCACTCGATAATATTCTTTTGACATGTGCACTCTTATTCGTCGTTTTGGTTCGTGAGGACTCGTTCTGATTATCAAGAGAATATTGACGAGGTTTATTTGTAGGTAAAGTTGATTTTCGCTTTCGAGAACGATTTCTCGGTTGAGCACTCGACTTCATAGAACGTGTAGATGAAGTGCGAGAGATTGGCAAATTATTCTCTTTGTCGTCTTTCATTCGATTCTGATTAGATCCCATTTTAGATCGAGGTGTACCACGAGATGTACCAGTCATTCTAGTTCCGATGATCAAGTGGCAAAATTCAATGTGATGGAACGATAAATGATTATTTCCTTCTCATGCTAAATGGGAAATGAAAAAGACTCTAAATGGAAAATTATCTTGATTAATTTACCTCTCATAATTCTCAACTGATAATTTTCGTTTATCGATTTTATTTTAATGAATAATATAAGAAAAATCCATTCCGTTATGGAATTTAAGTGAGGAACTTAATAGTCGAATTGTTTGGGAGTTGACTCTCACGAATTGATGTGTCAACTTTATGTCTTTTGAGTCGATATTTAGAGAATATGATAGAAATCGGTCAAGCAGAATTAGTGTCGATCATATTGCTAATATTCAACTTACACGAAATAACTTATAATTGTTAATTGAAAGAAGAAGAAAAAACGAGAGAGGACAACTCTCTTCTTGGTATATTATATAACATATTGATATTGATTTATTTGACTTGTAGGAGAGAAAGTAAATTATTCAATTCGATGTCTCCTCACTATTTGTCTGTTTTTTGGTGGATAATTATCATTCCTTTCGTTGCCATGACGATGATGACGTTCCTAACTAACTATATAGATCACATCGTTAAGAATAGAATTTTTAGTTGAATTCTTTTCAAATTCTCTCATTTCTCTTTTGGAGAAACCTGAATGAGATGATGAAACATACTTCTTGAAAACTATCGGAGATAGTACCTTCGGACACTAATGACATGGAACTGACAATGATATGATTCCTTAACATTCTCTTCCGAACAAGCAGAACGACGATAATCATTGAAAGTTGTCGGGGAGATAAGTTGATGTTCAATCAGATTTTCCCATTATACTTCTCAAAATAATCAATGTAATTTCATTCGTGACTAAACTTGTCATTCCACTTCCCCTCTCTAACTTGACGATATCATGAAATTATTGATACAATTATTGTTTATTAACTTTCAACATTAACAATCATGACAACGAGAATTACCTATGTTTCCATAGACAATACATAATACGGTCCAAATGCTGACATATAGACCATCTATTTTTTTTGCACTTACACTTCTCCTCTCTCCTACATGTATATAGTGAGTGGAAATTGTTAAACTATTACACAATTCACACAAAATAAACACGCACACTACACAATATGTGCACATTATCTCTGAGAAGAATGAAGGTGATCGAACTGTTGAGGATCGGAGGGAGAAATCAAATTAAGATAATTTCCTTTTTTCGAACATCGTCAACATCGTTCCACATTGAACTGTTTTGAACATTGCCTTCTCTCCTAATTTCTCTTGTGGTTAAATGAAGTTGGATGTTTGTACAACCATCTCCCTTCCCTTCAAAATAACAACATCTTATTGCTCTCCATTAATGTAATAGAATTTTTACGGAAATGTTTTCTTTTCTCTCACCACCATCATCATACTTGAGTCGCTATAGAATATTTAGGATTAAAGGCGAAGGAACTTGGAACTAGAAGTCAATCAATCATTCATTTCCTCCTTCTTCACTTTCACTGGCAAAGAAAATGTTTGTAGTTGCTCTTCCTTCTCTTCTCTAGAAGATTTGGAACATTTACGACTAATAAATTTACTACGAAAATAAGAGAAAATATTGAAAAAGAGTTGGATTATCAATGAATTATTTCATCTTTAATTGGCTAGTGTTCCCATTGGATCCCAAGCCGGAAGCTGTATCGGGGTACTCTCCTCCGCCTTCAACACATCAGCTGGAACATATTTCTTGTTTACCACTACCATAAACACGTACTCATCGAACCATTGGTCGCTCATGGTCAGATATCCCTTTCCCATATTATCTTCTCCCCACGAATTCTCTACTCGCCACTTCATAGTTGATTCATTTTTCTATAAGAAAAAATGAAAAAATATGATAAATTGGAAAATGAAGAAGAATTAACGTTAATATGGACACCAGTGAATACCATTGCGTGTTCCATACCAGTGTCACCAAATCGGAGACGTTCTGCTTTATCCATTTCTTTCGGTGTAGTATCGAACACTAATTTATAGTCGAATGCTTCTAATGCTAAAAGGGAATGTGCTTTATTGAAATATTTACCGACATCCGCTCCGAACCATACGGCGTGATCATTCTTGAGACTTTCGCTTGCAATCTTCTTCAATATTGACACTGGTTGATTATTATATCTTGGTAGAGTGCCATCAGTAGCATTGTTCAACAGTTCAACTGTATACATTTTCCCATAATCATTCCGAGGGTCATGTACCACTTGGAGATGGTCTCTCATATTGAACAAAGGTTTGACATGTTCATGATAGAAATCGAATGGCGTCACATTCTCCAGAACTCCATATTTCCCATCATTCGTTTTATATTCCCAAGTGAATGTTTCGGGTGGAATGCCGAGACAAATGGTAACAATTCGATGGATTTCATCTAGATAACAACCGAAAATTTTCTTTTCAATATCCTCCTTCTTCTTTCCTTCTTTCAACAATTTCCTCATCTCACAAGTGAATTGTTTGACTTTTGTGTTGAGAAGACGATTCATCCGAAAAGATGCTTGCGAATTGACATTATCAGGAAATGCCGCTTTCGGCATTAATCCGTATTTCTCGATGATATTCTGCAACATCGACCATTGTCCACCATCCTCTAACGGTTTCTCAATAAGAAATGAAACGAGACGTCCATTTACTTCTTCGTCTTTGATGGCGAGATCGAGTTGCGTTTTCAACGCATAAATTGATCGTTCAATCTTGTCGTAATAGAAGACGAATGATTGTGACAATTCCAATTCGTCACTTGAGAATTTCTTCTGGAGTGAGAGACGAATGACATTCAAACAAGCGAATATCCAACATCGTCCTGATGATTTCTGATCAGTTACCGGCTTCGTCTCGTTAGTAATTTTTGTGTTGTAGAATGGTTGAAGGAGATGACGTGCCTCTTGATCGACGGCCAATGATATCGGATTTAACTGAACACAAGCATTCTTTGCTAATCGATATTTGTCGTTCGACAAAAGTTTCTTGTTCAAATTCTTCAGAATATTTCGACTAATTTCCTTCGCAGACATGATTTCTAAAAGTTACGAGGAAAAATTGAACGATTTTAAATGTTGGATAAAAGGAAAGATAAGACAGCAAGCTTATTTAAAGTACTTTGTTCACGTCCATCGTTCGACCTATATTTTTCCCACTAATTCTATTTTTTTTTCCAATTAATCGAATTTGGACTTCTGAGCTTATCTCTCATTCCAGAGAAACATAAACCAACTTGTAAATAGTCAACATTCACATGTCATACATAATTCTCATAACAATGAGTGACATGTAAAAATTGTTTCATTATATACTTCCCAATCTATTTCCCTGGACATTCAATGCATTTCAACTTAATATTAAGCTTCATAATCGTAAAACGATTTCTCTTACAAATTATTATTCATTCGTCAAATTGAAATTCTTGTCTATTCATATTTCTGATCTGATTCAAATTATTTCAAGATACATATTATATGTTGACTGACAAAAGGAAAAAATTTTCTACTTCTTTTGGATAAATAGGAAATGTTTGGAAAGATTTCTAATTGGGCGGTATCTTTTTTTATTTTGTTGAATGAAAAGATTCATGTTGAGAAAATTCGAAAATTTTTTCAGATTATTTTCTCAAGACACTTCTAATATAATTTTAGTTTTATAGTTTTCGTCGAAACATTATTCACGATGGAAAATGAACGAAAGTTTTCCTGTTGTGCTTGGTGTTGATGGGTTACGGAGCAAAACTTACTCTGGTTTCAGTTCACCCTCTTTTCTATTTTCGGAATTCACTCAAATTTCGGAGCGGAACTCACCCCATTTTTTCGATTTCGGAGCGGAACTCACACCTTTTTTTCGATTTCGGAGTGGAACTATATTATATTTGTCAGCCTGAGGAAGAATTTGAACTTCAGTTGAATTTGGGACAAATCGTCTTCAAATGATGTATGGAATCGATTCTAACTTTTACAGTTTGTCTTTCTTAGATGTTTAGCTTAAGAAATTTTAAAAGAGTTTCTAATAAAAAAAGGAAGTTTTAATAAAAGTTGCAAAAATTCGACTGGGAATATATTCAACTGGCAGAATAATACCTACAATCGGAAAAGAGAATTTATTTAAAATTTAATTTCAATAAATAACAAAGACTTCTATTCAGATGTAAATGATAATAACCAAAAGACGGTTTGTATAAGAGAAACTTTTTGTTCGATTGGAAGAGAGATAGGTGGAAGAGAGGAGACGTTTGAGAAGAATAAGCTAACAATGGAGGAATGAATTGTCGTCACATCGATAGATATCAGTAGAAAGATGTGAACGAAAGAATTAATTCGAAGAACATTCGACATTGTAGAATTATGTATAGAATCTAGAAATTAAAAACATTCTAAAGGAAAATAGGAAAACAAATAAAATTCTCTCATTCAGTTGGGCGTCGTCGTGTCAAATCGGAGATACATACGAGTCGATTCACTTCTTGTAAATGATACTGTCCAAATGAGCTTCGATCTGCTCGTATGAAGTCGCTACCATATCACTTTGGATCTCGTTCGACGTTTCTGGTTTTGGTAAGAATTCTTCGTTAACATTCATCTGTTTCATTGTCATTGAAATGTTATTTATTTTACTATCTTCCGGTTTGTTCCATGTCTCATTCGTCACCGTCTCTTCCATTCGTTTCTTCGGTGAAAGATGTGGTTGGACGAGTTCGTTGAATGACTGCCACCACATGCTAGAGTAGAAATCGGATGCATCCGGTTTCATCATCCACGGTTTCTGTTGTCCGATGAAATGAATATTCTTTATATCTTCACCATATCGTTTCCATGCGGGTACATAAGTGTAATGGACATTCGCTGTTACATTATATACGAATGGTAATCGTCCGCTCATGCTACTTCTCCATTCTTCACCAAAATATTCATTCAACAATCCTTGATCGGCTCCTAAAAATCAATCTCATATTGGAAAAATTTCAAATGGAAAAAAAAACCGTCAAAACTGACAGATGCCTCAGCCAATCCTAATAACTTCGAATAGATATCAGGATCGGGTGAGAACATGTACACTCCAGAATTGAAGCAATCAGGCCATCCAATATCTGGAGCGGCAGCGAATCCATCAAATTCATCGAACAAATTGTCGAGAGATGTCAATGGCTGAAAAGAGAATGACCATCATCCGAAATATTGACTAACCATCGTGTCAGCATCTAAATAAAGACATTTACTATAACCAGTCAAGTTCCACATTCGCAATTTCGTCATTGCCACATTAAGATCAGGTCGAGACATCAATCGAAGTTTATCGAATTCGTTCGATACTAATTCATCAATCAATAGAACTTTCGTGAAGAAATTCTTCGCGATATTCCTTTGTGGAAATGGTCAGAATGGATTGACTGTCCAAAATTAAACTAACTTTAAATTTTCTGACACTTGTGACGTGATGAGAAGAACCAGATCATATTTAGTGTTGTATTTGTTGAGCAACGCGGCAACGGTCAGTACGCCAGGCATGTAAGCATCGTTGGTAGACAAGAGGACGTAAGCGAACATGATGAAAAGAAAATTCTAAAAAGTTTTTTTTTTCCAAAACAATTCAATTAGTGACGAAGAAAAGTAAATAGTGAAAAATGAAAAGATGAGAAGGAGAGAAGAAAGAAATAATTCTCTTAAAACTTTCCTTCTCATTTGAAATTTTCCTTCGTTTTCAGAAGATTGCTTTTAATTATTTTTTGCTTTGTTCGACAGAATTGAAAGGAAAAAATTCCGTTTAATGGGAATAACATAATGTAAAAGAAAACATTGAAACTACTCATCAAATGGGAGAGATGAGCGAAATGAAAATCGAACGAGTCTATGAGAGATGAAAAGAAGTTATGTTTTAAGGGGAAGGAGAGTGCAATCTGATTGCATCTCTTAACAAACGCGTTCCATTCCATATACATCTCCTCTCTGAATGATGGACGAATGAACTATCATTCCATTCCATTCCATTCCATTCCATTCCACAGAAAACATAATCCTCCACCCATTCCATTTTGACAACAGCAATTTCTCAGCTTATAACTGAAACATTATTCGAATTCAACATTTCTTCTTCTCGAGACCACCACTGTGGTGTCGCGTGATTTGTAGAAACAAAAGTTAGGCTGAGGAACAACGCTAACGTGTTGCTGTCGAGTTTTCTTCTGAATAAACTATATCTTGTTGATCTTATTAATATGACGTCCCGACACTGTCCAAACCCACCACACAACAATAAAGTCATTCAAACCACTTTAAGAAATCCACCAACCAGACAAAGAACATTCTTTACAAAACTCTGACATGAAACTTCGTCATTTATCAAAAAGAAAATAAAGCTCCATTTTTCACATTAACAATTCTCGTATTGAACATTGTCAACTATTTTGCTTCCTATTTCTAAAAAGTTTAATCGAATGGAGAAGGAATCGAATGAATTTTCTCAAGTTCCACATGTCCAACATTAGGAAGAATTGCGAATTAGCATTTCTTCCTTGAACGAAGAACGATTATGTCGTAAACTAATAAAAAGTTGACGATCATCAACAATAATTCACATCAAACCATTTCGTCAAACGTCACAATTGTCAGAATATAAAAATTTATAGTTTAACACAAAATTTTAGTTAATTTCTTCACTGAATTTTATTGAGTTCGAACTTTAACATTGTAGTGCGGGAGGCGATTGTCTTTCATCTCCAGTGACTGGGGTTGTTTACGCCAGTTTAATTCCTTCAAATGGACGTAACATCCAAATTATCATTAGTCCTAGAAGGAAACACGAGAATTATTGTTGAACTAAATTAAAATGTCCATCAATTGTTGATGGTAATCATCTTATAATTAAGTTATATTATGTTGGAGTAATTATTGATATTGTGCAACATTTCACCGAGATTTTCAACGAACAAATATATTTTTTCTCTCAATTACACGTCAGATAATTGCAGGAATTCAAGTGAGAATAATTAAATTAGTAAGATTGCATTATTGGTTCTGTTTACTTTCCGTTGTTTGTATGTTTTTGTCGCATCGATGATGAGATATACAAGTGTGAATGGAGAGAAGACAGTCATTCTTTTATGAAGATAACATTAAATCGTAACATTCGACAATCGTAACCAACCCGCCCTCTCTCCATTCTCCCACATATCTTCTTCTTCTTTCTCATTAATTACTCTTATCGTGAATGCTAATAACGAATAATCGCAATGAGAAGTAAATGAAGAAAAATGATGAGAATATTGTAGACATGGGAATAATCGTTTTTTATTCTAAGATATCTGATTGCTATTCATATCGACATAGATGACTGAAAAAGAAATTGTTCCACTGTATGTCTACACTGTTCCACATTTCTATATTTCGTTATTTCTATAACAATTTCTTTTTCAATTCACCACTGTTCGAATGTCGAATTCTACGACTTTCCCAATCTTCCCAGTTCGTCATCATCATTCCTTCTCGAACAAGAAAGAAAGAAACTCGTAAAACGATTCCACGTATACGCATGTGACATATCTTCATTCACATTTTACGAAGAATTGACGATTAATTTAGTAAGAGAAATTCTTGAAATTTTCAAGTGGAAATAGTGAAAAATATTGAAACATTCGAATTGTCCATTACACAATAACAAAAAGAGGAAGAATTGTGAAGGACGCTGAAATTTAATTAACAAAAATATTGTGAAAGTTTTTGTCCAATTTGATGATCAAATTTTTTCGTTTCTTTCGACATGCTTCGTGAAAGAGATGTCCATTTAAATAATGAGTATGCGCATGTTTAATGTGCTAATTTTGTGCTAGGTGCATTTTGTGGCTAAACGAGAGTGTGTTGTTGAATCGTATCTGTGACGTATTAGATTGAAAGTATCCAATTATATATATATATGACATTTACAAAAATAAAATGAAGTACTGGTGGAGAATTGAAGTAAATTCATTGACATCCATTCAATCAATCAGTCTGAAATAAGCATATTATGAGTAACGAGTCGTTACTAACGACTTGATAATATTCCATTAGAATTACATCATCAATTTTCAGTAATTATTTTAAAATCTCTTTGTTTTGTGGGTAAAGTTCCGTCTGATGAAAATCTGATTAGAGACTGAAGTTATAATTTATAATGTTAGTATTAGAGAAGTTTGTTCCTCCGTTAATTATGATATTGGAGAAAAAATAATCTAATTAAATTTATTTATTATTAGAGGAACTGCATTGAATTTACATCTTGTCAAAAACACTTCCCCCCATTGTTATTCGTTGTTGCACTTTCTCTTTCGACACCATAATCTTTTCATTAATATGTAAAATACAAACGGAAATTTACTTATTGATGAAAGAAAAAGAATCTCATTCTTCCTCCATCCAATTAGTCCGATTTTTCAAGAATTTATTGAAAGGAAAATATTTTTCTTCTCCATCTCCTTCTTCTAATTAGTTGAAGAATTTAAAAAGAAATTTATCGAATAGAAGATTAAAGAAATATTGGAATTTATTAAGTTGTTGGAATCGTGCTGGTTAAGAAGATCTAATTCTAAATTGAATTTTTTCATTTTAAATATTTTCATTGTTCTCCCTTCTTCTCACCAATCCATAATGAGATGAACTAATAGCGCATTATCAGCTTTCTCTAACAATTTCTCTTGATGTGAATTATTCAAATGAATTTTTCAAAATAACGGAACGATTCAAAACTTTTATTGAAATTGAGATGTATGATGTCAATCGAACATTCTCCTAATGGACCCATTTCTTCCTATTCAAATATATCATAACAACTCAAGTCGAAAATTGAATTTTTAATGAAAATTTTCCTTCGACCAACTTTCTTTTCTATCATCCTTAATCGAAATAAGATTCGATAATGACTCTTAAAATCATATTTGCTTCTTATTTTCTTGTCGTCGTAGTAACATTAGACGATATCAATTCCTCCCCAACAAATGTCCGATCATTTTCCTTATTCGATGATAATCATTTTCAACAATTGAAGTTATTTCAACATTATGTTTGACATTCTCCTTCGCCAATATTAAAAACAAAAGTATTACATGAGAACTGCTAATTCGGATTGAAGGTAGAAGAGGTAGGTAAATTGTTTTGTTGTTTACACACATCGCAATATGGCGATTTTGTGCATTTCGTGTGCATTTTCTACTTGGTACGTATATGTACATTTCTCATTAACAATTCTTCCAAATACTAAAGTGAAATGAATATAAATAAACTTTTGCCCAACATTATCTTCTATTCTTCGTGCTCTACGATTATATTCGTCTGAAATATTCTTTCTATTCTTCTATCTCGAACTTACTTACCGATTAAACGAGAATGCAATAACGACCTTAAGCGAGTGAACGTATATTTTTTAAGTAAATGAATCAATTTTATTTAACTGCTGTTTATTCGGGACAAATTTCTTTTGTCGAACAACGAGTTAAGTGCTAGCGATTTCAATCGATGACGAGGACTACGAATAAGACGATAAGAACGAAGATGGAAGAAAGGACGAAATAGACGATGGGACAGCTATTCCATAATTATGAATGTGCAATGAGTCAAATCTGGATAAAATGAGCGATTCGTCATCAAAGGAAATTGACATTTTAATGAACATTTTATTCTAAATTAAAAAAAACGAGAATCATCCAAATAACAGAGATTCCTATCCGACAATTTCATCTTCCTATCAATTCTTAAAATGCTGAGAAACGTATTAAAATTAATAACCAACCAATAAGGAAAATATCGTAAGATTATTCATATAGACATTCCCATTCATATTCAGATGGACAAAAATTATTTGATGGCAAACCAACTCATCTTATGAGTTTTTTCTTTTACTCTAAAAATATGTAATTATAAATTTCTTCGATTATTATTCCAAAAATTGAGAAGAACTGATAGATGATCAATTTTGGAAAGATATTAAAAAATGATAAGTATTTCGTGAATCAGATTATTAAAATACATGAAATCGCTTCCAGAACAGTTCCAAAAGAATAGCCAATTATTTACTACTCGAATCAAGTCAATAAATATCTAATTCAATTGAATACATTTCGTTGAATATCTTTACGACAATGTATAAATATTAATTGTTTAATAAGTTTTTCTTTTTTAGGAAATCTTATTAAATTTCTTATTTTATTCACTTTCTGACATGAAGGAATACTTCTTCTAAATTATCGAATCGACTAATAGAATATCGTTTTATCTTATGTTCCTTTTGTCCTTCCTGAAATACCTTCTACTTATTTTTCTTTCCATCTTCATCATTATGATTATGCTTCTTTCACTAGTTATGATCGTCTCACATTTTTACTTATTATTAAAATTAGTCGAATTAATTCTTATTCTTCTGGAAACATTTCTCTCGATTTTCCGCACTCTCATCCACTCTCCTGCTTCTCACATTCCTCCCAGACTTTTATTTCACAATTCTCTTACAACATCTCATTTCTCCAATTAATCGATCCCTCACATTTCTAAACGTTTAAATAAAAATGGGAATGAACCAAGAAATGTGGAATGTTCTAATGATTTCTTAAAGAATTTTTCGAATTTCTTTTATTTCTGTTGACATAAGAATGAATTAGAAGTGGAGAAATAATATCGTCATTTCCTCCAACAGGAAACAGTTCAATTAGTAAGGGAAGAAAAATATTTGGTTTATGGGAGTGTTTCGGTGAAAGATAAGTATATTCGAATCAGTTAGATGAAGTTATTCATCAATAAAAAACTATTGTTGGTGAAGAATGATTAGTTTTGATACAAATCATCATGGAGTGAATCCGAGAGAATGTTCCAAACTTACATAGCAAGTGGTAAAGACAGTGGAGGGGAGAGTTTGTTGAGCTGAAATGAATTCGAGCTGAATACAATTTAATTAAAGGATATTAGGAATTCCTTCCAACTCCTTGTCTCACATTTATTCTACTGTAACTGGACTCTGTCAGTTTACTTCGGTTCAATGACATACATTCATATCAATTTGTCATTCTCTCAATCTCCTAACAATGCATCTTTCGTGCACATAGGTCTATTTTCGCTTTGGTATTAATTTGCTGATGATATACATACATCGATATATCGATAATATTATTCAAAATAATTTAACGAAGCATGGAGGAGTATTGTTCAAGGAAGGAATACATTTTTCTTCTTTTTTTTATCAAATATTTATTTTACGATTTCTTGTCATTTCGTTCCTTTCCTCGTACTCAATATAAATTGTTCAGTTACTGCCCAAACAACATCCCCTATGTCAATTTTCGTTTTTCATTTTAGTAGAAAAAGCAATTATTGGAATTATCTATCCCAAATCCAAATCACAAATTGAACATTATTTAGACACCATGTGATGAGGAGGCGGAGAGTCTTACTATTAGCCAATTCATTCATAAGAATATCATTGTAAAAAAAATATGATTAATTTTTAAACAATTCTCATATTCTCCTTCAAACATTTCTCTCATTCAGACATTTCTTCTCCCAAATGATATTCAGAAAATTATAATATCAATGAAGTGAGATCGTTGAAAGGAAAATCGGCTGAGAACTGTTGTCAATTTGGAATACGCGAAACGAATTAAAATGTTGACAAGACCATTGAACATTTTGGGTGAAACAATATCAAGTTCTATTTCTTTCTTCTCCAAATCAGAGTTGTGATGTGAAGGAAGTGTTTGAAGGACGACTGAACGATATCTAGATTATAACAAGCCAATTCGAGTTTACTTTTGTGGAAGAGCAACGTATACTCGTCCTACAACTCATTCGGTTGATAGGTACTTAAGCGGAAAGAACGGGAATTCAGACAAGTTGGTATTTCTAATAGATTTCTTCTCTATTTCTTTCTTTTCTTCTTTCTTTCTTTCTTTCCCACTACATCGTTTGGTTGGAAGAATTTATTCGAACCACCACCATTCCAGTTCCAAAAATATTTATCATTATTATTATCTTTGTATCTCTTCTCGTACACTTACTTATCTTTCCTACTGTTGTGTCCATTGATAATTTGAAGTATTTGAACAATTCATTCATCATAACTCGAAAATGTTACGTTCTTTATACAATCCATCTAATTCCAATGATGCAAGATGATGGAATTATCTCTTACATTTTTCTCCATTCGATCATCTTTTCTTCCTGGAGTTTTATCCTCCATCGGTTCGAAAACATTTTATAAAACTTTCCAAACGTAGTTGACTGAACGATTTGTTCAAGTTGAGTTTGATGCATGAATATTAATAACGATGTTGGTCACATCCACTTGAATTATTTTTTTTTTCTTCGTCCAAACATGTATTGGACGGAGCTAAATACGTTACCATAATGATAAGATGTTGAATGACTGTTTAACATAATAAGCAAAAGATGATGATGAGAAGCGAATAATTGATGCTGATCATTGTCCTTCTTCTTCTCGATGTTTCATGGTGATGGTGATTGTGATGGTGATGATGATTGTGATGATGATGGTGATTTAATTTTCCAATTTACGTCGCTCCCATTTTGTTGACGAGTGGAAAATAACGGAAGAAGAAAGTTTAGGAAATTCGCAATGTGAAGTGAAATGAACGATCGTTCCTTCGTTTTCCATGAATGATAAATGTAAAATGGTTTCTTTTCAGCTTCTTATCAATAAAAATATTTTGACTGATGTCTTCCTCGTCCCAACGATGGAACGTCGTCAAACATTGTTACATAACAGTAAGTTTCCTTTATTTGTGTCACATGAATTTCATCTTTCACCATCGCTAGATCTCAGCAGTAATTTGAAGCATTCCCTTCTCCCATCCAGTTGTAACATCGGAAGAATATCTCATTTCTTAATCTCTGTTTTGTTACCCAATTCCTAATTTTACTTCCTATGTTTTTTTTCCTTCGACGAACCATTACTCCTACCCAAGGACCACATGGAATCTCTAATCTTCATATTTGGAATGTTAGAAAAAGATTAATTCGAATAGGAAAAAAAAACTGAAAAAAATATCAATAATTTTTCTTTTGCTGTTCGATGCGATGGACGACGATTCCATTCTTGTGTTCGAGATGAATCATATATATTTCGTTTTTTTTATTGAACTATTATTCCTGTGATGATTGTATGTTCGATCATTCCCATTGTACTTCTTATCATCATCATCGTCATTATCATCATTATTCTTATTTTGATGATTCTGTAATTATTCTGATTATGTTTAATATGTCTCCCATTCTTTTTCCTTGATTCATGTCAATATTATGATATGTCTGATTAAAAATAAAACTTTTCGTTAGATACAAATGTAGGTGAAGGATGTATGACATGTTATGACGTATTCCAGAGATGAATGTGCATGCTGCCAAGTCACTAATTTATTTATAGGTGTTTTTCTGCAAAGGATGTGAATGTATGTATGTATTAAGTAATTCATAACCCTTAAAGATTATTCATCAATTTGTTCTGTTCTCGATGGACAGCGTTCTTTTCATTTCAATTTCATGGATTTATTTCATTAATAATTCCCTCATTCTTCCATCACATATTAATAATTCTTTATTCTCTATTCACATTCCTTATTATATCACACAAATTAGCTCACTCGACTAGAACTGTCAAGGTGAATTGAAGAAGTTTATGGTCATCCACCCGTTAAATGACGTAAGTTTTCGTGGTGTCGCTCCACCATGGAACATTCCATCAATATACACATCTAAATGGAGAAATTTCATTGCATGAATCTCGTTCGGAAAACTTCTTTTCATGCACACTCGGATAAACCTCATGTTCAATACATTTCGTCAAAGAAATGGAAACTGTCATAATTCTCCTTCAAACTTAATTTCTTCCTCCAACTAAATTCTTGCTGTCTACTTAATGTCCTTACGTCATCAATTCCGTTATTACAATTTATAATGATGATAAAATGTTCGTCGGAACATTTCGTAGAAGTCTTAGAAGGTCCTGGATATGATGTTTGTCCAATCAGTATACTACACTTTCGCCTGATACCGTAATGTGATGAGTAGAAAATGTTGTTTGTTTCGTTCTTATTAACCGGAAAAAACAATAATTCCTTCAGTTACAAGGTGTCGTTTAGCAACGATCTCCCACTTGGAAATGAACAAAAATTTTGATTGAATCAGTTCGAGCTGAATGAAAGACGAGTAAGAAATATTAATTGGGAGACATACTTCCCTTTGAGAGGGTACTCAATGAAATGTGCAATTGACAACTCGGCAATTTCATTTATATAATACGCGTTAGTGGAAGATGTCTAGGATCATCGATGAATTTTTGCCTCCCCTTCTCATCAATCAACCAAATGATTGGAGACAATTCTTAATGAATTAGTATATTTTCATTAAGATTTGATATATATGGAAGATAAATGAAACCGATCCTTTTAATCAATCATTAAGAGAATTCGTTATATGCAAGTCAAATTTGTGATGATGATAAGAATGATAGTCTTTCAACTAAATGAATCTCTCCTTTCTCCTTAATTAGAAATGGACCGATAGAGAAATCATCGCACCAGTTTCAGACCATTGAACCAATCTAATCGAATTAATGTTTTTTATAAGATATTTCCGAGAGCCTGTCGAGGATTATGAGAGAAATTTATTTAGTCCATAAACGACAAACATCATTGTCTATCAATAAACCTTCAACGTTAAGTTTTAACGAAGAGTCATAAGAAACTTCGATTATCATTTCTCATTCACCAAATAACAAATTATTCGCCACATCTTTTGTCACTGAGTGTGAGAATGGCCGAAGACAGAACAACTAGTGATGGGCAAACTCTTGTCGTTGAGGACAGTTATACGTGTCCCAGTGATCGAGTCTTAGTTTTGAAAGCTCGGTTTGGTATATCTTATTCGAACCATAAAACGTGCCGTCATATTCTTCTTTTTTACTTTAAAACTATTTCCCTTCAACTTCTCCTCATCCCCGTCGAATTAGTGAGACTTATATTCGACAATGACACTCACTTAGGAAATTAATTATGAAATTAATTCATTCTTTCTAGTCTCAATTCAGGATGGTCATTCCGTTCTGCTCAACTCATCAGTGGAATGAAACGATACGAAAGTAATATTGTAGGGAACGAAACGACACCAATGCTGTATGGTATTAGCGAAGAAGAATTGAGTGTGATAAGAAATGTTGGTATTCCATATCTCTTATTCCATTGTCATCATCATTATCATTATTCCATTATTATCAATTAATCAGGTATTGGGTAGAGCGAAGCAGACGCGTATTCAAGAGAATTCACGTATAACAATTTTATTGAATAGTTTAAGTGAATTGAAGAAGAATAAATTGGGCGATGGAATAACCAATTGTATAATTTGTGGATACTCATTCCGTTTATTTGCCATATTCCAATATCGATGTTCGGATTGTCAAAAAGTTCTTTTTTATTTCTTTATTTACCATAATTCTATGTTCATTTCAAAGTTGACATGTTCCTCTTGTATTGTCAAAGTTACAATTAACAGCAACAATAACAACAATATGAATCTCTTTCAAGAAAATATATATAAATCGTCAAGAAACGCTTCAATGTCCTCATCAACACCATCACCACCACCATCGCAAACAACAACAACAACGAAATCATTTAATCCATTCCAATCAAATTCTTTAACAATTTGCCGAATTTGTAACGAGATGAGAGAAGTTGAATTCTATTAAGTTTTCTTATCTTCTCTATAAAATTGTAAAGATGCGGAAGAAAAGTGGAGCATGGTTCTTTAATTGTGATCCTGAAATAATTGATCATTATCTGAATCGTTAGAATGATAATTGTTAATTATTGTCTGCACTACTTTTCTTCATAGAATCGACACCTTTCGATGAAACGCCGGTGACGAAGAGTCGAGTTGAGAATGAGAGAAATAATTTGCCTAAGGAAAAAGGCCCAAAATTCTACAACAAATTAAATGCAACGAAATCATCTTCAATATCTGAATCAGATTCCGATGAATCATTCTCTTCCTCTTCCAGCAGTTACACTAGTGACAGTGACGATGAAGTTGATAATAATCATTCGGCGTCATCAGAGGATAATTCGAAACGCAAGAAGGAAACTTCCCCAACTCATATTCTGCCCACATCGATTCAACTAGCAAAAAAACATTCGACACAACGTCGTTCAATTTCTCATTCGACATCAAATTCATTCGATCGAGGTCTATCTTCAGTTCATGATCTTGAGAAGAAAATTTCCCATCATTTGGACCATGACGCTATCCTCTCAACAAGTATCGGTAATTTGACTCGTATCAATTCGTCCATAATTCCTAGTTCTTATATTCTATTTTGATAACGTTATATTTCTCCTCTCTCCCTCTATCAGTGAACATATCGTCGATGAACGATAAAGAAAGTGAAGGAGTAATGTTAAAGAAAGGTTTGTATTTCGTAATTCTTATTCGTCGCGTCGTTTCTTTGCCACCAATTCACCAGTTGCTTTCTCCAAACTCTCATATTGAGTATGTGAATTCGTCATATTCTACCTCATTCAAATCCACATTCATATATCCCACCAAGTCTCTGTCTTTCTCTCTCTCAACTGCGAGAGAGGGAGATATGAGAATATTTCCATTGCTTATCGCTTCACCCAGTTCTCGCGACGATGAGTAGTTTTCGGAATGGATAACGAAAAGGAAGAGATTCCATAAAAAGGATAAAATAATAAGAACATAAAAAAATATGATATAATGTCTTTCTTTCATAAGGGAAGACTAAAAAGTGTAAAATGTGGAGCGCTTATTATAACGGTTATTGAGCGCGATCATTTATATCCACTTTGTGCCCATTTACTCTTGTGCTATATCCTCTCCATTCATTCTCCACAATCATCTCTTCCACTTTCTTTTTTTAACTGTTTGCCAATTATTGCCTTCATGTTCACTGGATCTCATATTGGTCAGATGAAGTGAAGAAAGACTTCGAGTATGAACCGAAACATTTCTTAATAAGTGATCGATGGATTTTGTGAGATGTATATTTTACAATGACGACTGAATTGTTGATAAATGAGAAGAAAATTAATGTTTCATTCTGCCTCCCGCCGCATATGTTCATTTGACGTGTTGCATTTAATTCATTCTCATTCCATTTTTTTCTCCTTCAACCACCCCAACATAATTTGAAAACCATCACTCAGAATCATTTGGTACACGTCGGAAAAGTTTTGTGAACAAATCTGTCGATCAACTTGAAAAAGAACGGACTTGTATTAGCAAGGAGAAGGCGTCCTCCTTATCTTCCGTTACCTCACCAAAACTTTCCACTTTCGTCAATATCATCATGAAAGCGAGACAGTATAGAAGGAATAAAATAAAATTGTGTAAACAGTTAGACGATAGTTTTCGTGAAACAGATGATAAACAATTGGCAACCCAACGAATTAACGAGCAAATGATCGAAGAGGAATATAAAGAGATGTTATCGAGAAATGGACAAATCAGTTTGACATCCTTCTTGTCACCATCAGATCCGAAAGCATTCGCCACTGCATCTATTGATAATGTTTATAGTGAGCAACAAACTGTGGCGTCACTCGAATCATCGCCCAACAGTAATAAGAATAGTCTACAAATATTTCGATCAAACAATTCTTTTTCTTATCCGAATGACAATTGTCCAAGTCCCACTACCCTCACTACAACCATCAGTCGTAATGGTGGCAATTTTGAACATCCGACTGATTCCAATCATTATCATAAACATTCGATTGCCTTTTCTGAAACTTTATTTAATGCAAAACCATACGTCTCCCATCCGTACCGGAAACAGAGTGATAGTAAAGTGAATAATTTCCTATCGGCCAAAACGAATATCAATTCCATAAGTAAAAGTGCCACTTGTCTAGCATTGAATAGTGAGAATGAAGGAAAACGTGAACGGAAATCATCAAATGTTTCCTTACTTTCCGCTTATATGCCCACCGTTCTCATCCCGAAGAAATGGAAAGAGAATGAATTAAATCATCGAATCTCTCCTTCCAAATATCCCAACAATTGTCATTCGAATGATAACGATTCATCCATTCTTAGTAGTAGTGGCATCAATTCCAATTGGAACTCATCAAAATATTCGACGATGGATGGATCATCTACTGCTGGTCTCTCCGCCATCATCAATACTTCGATGTCCGATAGAAGTGATATTCGTAAAAGGAAATCGAAATCAGTCAAACATAAAATCATCAAATACTTCACCACAAAAACTGGTAGTAAACCAGAAGAAATTCAATCTCGATTCTCGATTGATTCACGGAAATCAATGCTTCAACAACGACGAGATATAGATGGTAAGTCATTCATTTCTGATTTGCCAACACCGTTGAACATCATCGAACCACCAGAATTACAAGAATTCAATAACGATACTTTATCTATTGCGAATCGGAGCAAATATACCGTTTCCTTACCAATTCATTATACAACGGAAATGAATTCTACAACAAATTTACAAACGAGTTCCTTCTTAACATCGAACGAACCATATCAGACGACGACCGCTTATTCGACAGATACGGGAACTGATACGAGATTAACACAGAGCACCATCATCGATTCGCCCGAAACCTTATTCAAATCGAATATCGATTTATCGATGAATGAGATGAGAGAGAAGAATTCGACGAAGAAACGGAGTCGTGTGAAGAATGTATTGTACAGTCGAATAAATTACTTGAAGAATCGATATGATAAAGAAAGAAAGTCTGGTAACGTTTTAAATGCATTCAAACTCATCTAATGCACTCTTTATATATTTGATCTTCTTGAATTTCCTCTTCTTTCAATTTTGTGGTGATTGTGATTGATCTTCATTCTCAATGTCCGATCATCATCAACAATTCGAATTCTCACATCATTTCCCATATTACTCTCTCATGTAACGATCATTAACACGATCATTAACGATCATTTTCTTTCTTCCTTAACAACAATTCGATCAGTCACAATTATTCGGTTCAATTTCAGAAGACAAATCAGAAGTAGTGATCGATTATTAGAGAAATTAATGATATTTCTCGAATTAAATGTAAAAATTATCTTTTCTTCCATTCTATAAATTGATAATGAAAAATGAATTAAATGAAAGTATTCTCATTGATCGACATATGTTGATCATCTGTTGTGGTTATCACTCTGTTTGTGAATGACTCGTTCTCTCCCACCAGTTAATCTTATTAGAAGTTCATTGCTTTCTTCTTGTCATTTACCACTGAATTCTGTCAAAATCTTCTTGAACTATGAATTGTTGGTAATTAACATCATGTTTTGTATTCTTTTATTCATCTCTCTTATTCATCTTCATCTTCAATCTCTCTCTCTCTCTCTCTCTCTTTCTCTCTTCCGCAATCTATTCATGAATGGTGGATGTATGATAAATTTATCTTAACGTATCTTCTTCTTTTGCTCACTGTGAGTTCTTCTTAAACTTTTTCTTACAAAAAATGACGTCTTGCCATAATATTGATGAAATGCACAAAACCTGCTTCAATTTGCCTGCACAACCACAAATCTTTCTTCAAATTATTGTCTTGATCTTCTCTTCATTTCTCTCCACAATCGAGAGATTCTTTAGCTTTGTAATCTCTTACCACTCTTATGATTAATCAGCAAATTCTCTGCCCTCACATATCCTACTGTGTCAAACATAAACATTCTTCTCTTCTCCTTTCTCGACCAGATGATGGAAATGTAGAAACCGGTCTTCAATCGCCCAACACTTCCCAAATTAGTCATCGATCAATTACTTCGATCATAGACGCTGAAAGCCTAGCTCAGCCATTCTCGGAACAGCCGGCACATTTAGATACATCTCTCAATGATTTTGTTCGAGGGAACGGTGAATTTCTGGTTGATTTCGTCAACGGTCCCCAATTGGAAGACGAGTCAGCTAGATTGAAACTTTCTTATATTATCAATAATATCAATAATCAAGGATTGACCGGTACGAAACAAAATAATTTGGGTTACATCGAATTCAGTTTGAAATACACATCAAAATCGATGTGTCTTTATATCCATTTGTCATCTGCATCCAATCTTCCTTCGATGGATTTAAATGGTTTTGCCGATCCATATGTAAAATTACATCTCCTCCCACATGCCACCAAAGTTTATTATTTATCTTAAGTTAATTAAATTTAAATTAAATTTGAATAAATTAACAGTCGAATAAATTACGATCGAAAACCATTCAACGAACATTAAATCCAAAATTCGATCAGATCCTCTGTTACAAAGGAACGAACGAGAAAGATATGATGGAGCGGACGTTGCGTGTCGCTGTTTGGGATGAGGATCGAATAAAATCTGATTTTATTGGAGAAATTTGTGTTCCTCTTCGATTAATTCAATACAATTCCTTATACAAATTCAATCTCTTCTTGCAACCAGTTAAAGAGATTTATTCTTCTCTCTTCTCCTATTTAATGATATGTTTCAGGAAGAATCGCGAGATGAGAAAGATAATCTCGAATCTAGTAAAGTGGTTGGACGAGTTTTTCTGGCGTTTAAATATCGATGCACGAACAAAAAGGAGAATGACAAGAGTGTCACCTTGTTGGTGAAGGTGATTCGATGTACGAGATTGTTGGTGAAAGATTTCCACACACAAAGCTCAGATCCATATGTCCGATTGTTAATTTTAAACTAAGAAAATTTGAAAATTAAATATTATCTTCTTTAGGACTATCCGACCACCAGCAACTGATAAAAAGACAAGGAAATCTCAATCTTTTCGAACGAACGTCAAAAAGAAAACTCTCAATCCTGAATTTAACGAAGTTCCACCACAAGTCTCCACACAAAATACTAATTCTTTTTTCAGGAGTTCTCCTTCTCATTCGCCTCACCCGAACAAATGGCAAAAAAAACACTTGAAGTTTCGGTTTGGGATAAAGATATAGCGAAAAAGGATTTGATTGGAATCATTTATATTGGTGCTGCTGCCAGAGGCCTCGAACTACAGCAATGGAGAGCGATATTAGCGCGACCCGGTTTGTGGCACGAAGCATGGTTCGAACTCTCTTCTTCCTCCATTTTATCCGACAACGAAATTCTGCAACTGTCCAATTATGTTCAATTAATTAATGCACCGACAGCTACTACTGATGAATAATTCACTTTATGCAATGTACTAAATAAAAACATTATCAATTCACATCTTTTCACTTG
The DNA here is from genome assembly GCA_023231475.1 of Seison nebaliae. Taxonomy (NCBI): domain Eukaryota; kingdom Metazoa; phylum Rotifera; class Pararotatoria; order Seisonacea; family Seisonidae; genus Seison; species Seison nebaliae. The sequence goes on along the minus strand of JALJEE010000349.1, from coordinate 78,000 downwards.
TCTCTTTCAATTTCAACTAGAGTCAATTTAAAAATTATTCGATTTTGTCAGATACTTTTACTCCTGTAGAACTTGGAGACCTCTCTCGCCTTTGTTCCCATTAGGTAAATCTACTCTATTATTCTTTTGTGAAGATTTAGGTATTAGAATAATAACAACAACTAGTTATAAAAATTTATTATTATCTTAATGAAATTAGAATGTAAATAATTACTAATTATTGTTTTATTAGAAATAAGTGATAATTATTGTTTTTTCTTGTTTACTGATCACTTATTTCTAATAAAATAATTTTAAACATGATTCGAACCAGAACAATCGTCAAATTCGATAGTCTTAATGTCGAAACTTCTAAAAATGGGGTAGTAAAACTATCGCTCTGGTGCAGTCGACGGTACTGCCTGTGGTTATAGACAGATATTCCGAAATGAAATCAGCGAAATCTCTTCTCTCATCTCCGAACCAGTCGACCATCTGGACACGTCTTCGTCCCGCCAGATCGAACACCGATTCGCAAGATCGTCCTTCCATATCTCAATTCTCATCACATTTCCGTTCACAGATGGAAACTGATTCCAATCATTCAACCCAAATTCCCGACTGCATGACAAGTTCTGATATGTTCACGATTAGAGATATTTCCAATGCAATCAACTCCACTGGAATCAACAAAGCGCACGGCATCGACGGGATCTGTCCGAAACTTGTCCAACGCTACGAAGATCAGCTGTCGCCAATTCTTCTTGAATCTGTTAATCAAGCTTTCAATAATGGCGTGTTTCCCACGGATTGGTTCCATTTTAGAGCAATTCCTCTATTGAAGAAACCTTTCCAACGATCCGAATGATTTGAATTCGTATAATAGTATAATATAATCGATATAAGACGAGTTTATTTTCCTCAGCACATCAATTCGCATATAGAGCAGTCGATCGCGGAGTCCATCCGATTCTCATGATCTATCATTCTCTATTGCTCGAAGCTCGAGCACATCATTCGCAATTACATGCGTTATTTTTAGACGCATCTAAAGCTTTTGATTCTATCGACGTTTTACCTGCCATCTCTTCTCTGGCCGCACGAAACACACCAGAAATGGTGTAACGTTTGTGGCGCCATTTATGTTTTTCCTCCACCGTCTCTGTGTCACTGGATCATACACTTGGATATCCGTTCCCCGCCAATAATGGTGTCAGACAAGGGTCTATTCTTGGTCCTTGACTGTTCGGACTCACTCTTGACTGTCATTCTTCAGTTAAACGAACTTTACACCATCAAAATCAACGGTACTCAATTTCCAGCCGCATTAGCCTATGCCGACGACATCTTAATTTTTTCCACTTCTCCTCGACAACTCAACCAAATTTGTGAAAAAGCACAGGTTCTCCTGGCTGAAGTTTCCATCAAAATCAATCCGACGAAGACTGTCGTCCTTTCCATAAGTCACTCTGTGCTGAGGAAATTCCCAACTTCCTCTTTTCCAGCGCAAGGTCATACGTTCCTCGGTGTCTTCTTAGACTCCAAAATGGTAGCATCAACTTCACTCGATCATATTAGGAACAAATTCGTTCGAGCCTCTTTCTCATTCTCAACACGATCGAAACATCTTCCATTCGATATTCGTTTGCGTGTTTTCTCCTCACTCGTTTTTCCATTATACGAACTGGACTCGCTATTTTTCGTCTCCAACAACTCATTCTCCAGAATGGACTTAACATACAACAACATCATCCGTCGCCTCATAGGGTGTTTCAGGAGAATCAATCGAAATCTGACTTTCTCCGTCACCGAATTTCTTCCATTTCCCATTACATATTGTCGATTTTTCCGCGCCATTGACAACTTCTCGTCATCGGGATTCTTTCCCCATATACTCACTCTCATTCAACGATCATTGACATCGAAATATTCGGTTTTCTCACACACAATCGAATACTACTGCATATCACACACACCTCTATCAACGGAATTTCGTGACTTCATCTTTTCGTTTTCATCATCGTCGCGGTTACGTGAAGAACAGGTACCTACCCTGCAATCTGCCAAGACCTTGATAGAGAACAACCAACCAAGCGCCCTGAGGATTCTCCTCGAGAGTGAGACTTGAATTGTCCCTGTATGGGAATTTACTTTTTTTTATATTTTCTTTTGCTTTTCCATAATTTGTTTGTTTTTTTTATGTTAGCGGATTTTTCGCAACTCCGCCCGACATTGGTCTTTTACTTTCTTTTTATTTGCTTTTTCCCCTTTCTTCGTAAATAAATAAATAAATAAATAAAAAAAAAATTAAGAAAAAAATAATAAAGAGGTTTTTATATTTCCTTATCCAACATAATTAAACTTCTGGAAAATTTGCCCTACACAAACCATCTGTATATGGTCTGTAATTATATTCATTTATTTTTTTTCTCCTTATGTTACGACAAATCAATTTTATCCAGAAAGCACATAAAAAGTTGCTTCGTTGTATATTTTTGTGTTTGAATTTAGGTTATTGCAACGTAACATTGTGTAAGTTAGCCGTAGATGTTCCTTCTTATATTAACGTTGATATAACGTTAGAAGCAGAATTTTTGTATGCTACGGTTAGGTTATTAATAATTATAAATAACTCAAATTCAAATATGGGAATTTCCGGTTGGTTAGCCAGTATGGCGTATTGAATCAAGCCAGTTGGTACATGTACAGTAGTGGAAGGGTTGCGAAATGCCGAAATGAATTTCTCTTCACTCCTCTTTAAATAGACATTCTCATTCGCCAGATATATGTTTTACTCGTTTTACTAACATTTTTTTAAAAGAAAAACGTAAGGAATGAAAAAAGGAAAAAAAATTAATAATGAAGCCCATTTTAGTCCTTTAGAAAGTCGAATCTGAGCAATGCTCGGTAAGCAGTTCAGAAAGTTAGGAAGATTCGAGTTATAGTTCCGAACTATTTGGAAACTTTTTAGACGTTTAATATTGAACAATATCATATATGTTTAGTAACTTTATGATGTAATGTTTTATAAGAAAATCTAAGGTTTATTAGTTTAATGGAAAAATAAATTTTAGTAAGTAATAAGTTACCTTTACCCAATAAATAAGATGTGTAATTGATAACTCCAAGTTTCAATGTTTCAAAATAAGAAGAATGATGAAGTTTTTCGTTCCAATACTATCCACCGAGAGCTTTATTGACGAGGGTCGGCTGAAAAGAAATTTAAAGAATTAGATATGATCCATTATGTGAAAAGTTAATTAAAATAATAAAAAAATATATAATTTCCTTCTTTTTCCCACTTTTCTTTCCGATAGCAATAATAATGATAATAATAATAAACATAAATAATTCTGAGACAAGTAGGACAAGAATGGACATACAATAAGATTAAATTGAATATGATTATATGATATGAGAAGGAAAGGATTATTTGATAATTCTCTATTTGAACAATTTTTCAACCACTTCTCCCTATTCAAATTTTTTTGGATGTTTAATTTAGTTAAAGTCATGTAATATGTTTCGTTTGGACTAACCGGTACGGCGTAGAAGAACAGAATAATGAATACAGCTACCAGAACGATGAGCAATATTCCGAGGAACCACCATTTGTACCTTCGCCAAATAATAAATTTGAATGTCTTCCACGGAGACGTAATCCAAAGGAATGAAGTTTCGGGTCGTCTGAAATAAAATGAAGTTAAATAAATTATTATCTTGACACAAACTTTGGCGGATCAAGTTTTGGATTAATATTTGGTTCATCTCTTCCAAGACCGGCGGGTTTTTCATTTGCCTCTTCTTCGGTTAAAATTTCTAATTCTAATTCAACTTTGCCCTAAAATTAATTTGAGATGAAAAGTGGATTAAGAATAATTCATACAGCTAAAATTGTTTCATTTTCTTCTGTGTTAATACATGGCCACCATCCACGTAATCGTCGTTGTTCGAATAGAGAAATTTGTTTAATTTTCTTATTAGGATTATTCAAATCCGGTAATAATTTAAGAGAACATTTACTCGGATCTTTTGCAGGTTTGATCATTGAATTGAGATTCAATGTCACCATTCCCAAGAAGTCATCGGGTGAAAATTGATCGTTATCCCAAATTTGAATATTAAGAACACTAGGTAATCGTTGTTCAGTTGCGTCTAATGACCAGAAATGTTCTTTCTTCTTTATAACGACACTTTGTTCAGCTGGAAGATAATTGAAAGGAAATAGAAATCTCCAATTAAAATTCCCTTCACCGTCCATCGATCGATAATGAATGTCGGTTTTCTGACCTTCATCTTCAATACCTGTCAACCATCCTTTAACATAGATGTCACTCATCTGCTCTCCTGTGATGGATGTTTCATCCATTATTACATCTTTCGTATTCCAAACGATCGCTCGCAACACATATGTTGAGGGTTTTCTTGGAACAATATTGAAAGCGGTTGACGGAGGACCACTCTCTATTTTGTACATGTCAACAAATAATTGCATGCGTCCTTGTTCAATTCCTGGTTGTAATGGATTAAATAGTGGACGAGTTTCCACATGTTCTGGTACTAATCCAAAACGATGTAACATATACAAAGACAACCTTTGTGATGAATCCGGACAAACATGACTATTTCCTTCACATCGTTTCTCTTGTTCTATAATTATCGAAGCAAAAATAATTAACCAACATCCGGAAATAGTTTGAAAAATTCAAAAAAATTTTAAGGAAACTACTAATATGAACTGTTAAGAAAATAATCTAACCAAAATCAAAAGTAGAAAACAAATGTCCACCAACACGGACACTTGCATTGGTGATGAAATCGGGTCCTTCGATCTTATACTTCTTACATAAATCAATAAGAATTTCTTTGGGTGTTTTACTATCCCTCCACTGAAAGAGAAATTTATTACAATTATATTTCGGTCTAAAATAAAAAGAATAAACTTGATTCGGTCCATCAATATAATATTGGAAAGGTAATCCACAAGTTGCACGGAATTTGGTTAGACTTCTGTTCTCCAAATCGATTGTGGTTTGTCCAATAATTTCATCGCCAGTTAACATGTCATAATCTTTGACTCGAATTTCCAAGTCTTTATGAGTTGGGACGAATGTTTTGAGTTCAAACATTCGACCAAATTCTGGATTTAAATTATTTGGGCAATAGTCATCTCGATTATTTATTGTCTGTTTCCCGATGTGACATTCAACATACGGATCAGCTAATCCTGAATTATCTTTCGGTTGTAAATCCATTGCTCTTATACAGTAAATCCTCACAAGATATTCGGATGGTTTACTTGAAGGTAAGTTATTGAGGATACGAGGTGGCGCTTCCGCATTAGGATCTGGTGGCAGAGGATAAACTTTGAATGAGGCCTAAAAAAATAGTAAAAAGAATGTACATGAGATTTGAGAAATGGATAAACTTTGAATTCACCGACAGATGCATCTTCTTCATTGTCTTTCTGTTTTCCTCGACGCAAGGAAAATGTGTTGCAGAAGTCAGTCAAATAATTGAAATGTTCCGATTCTTCCAGTGTTGTATCATACACTTTAATTTTCTCATATCCTTTCTCTTCGTATGTGCCACATCTTTTCGTATCTCCAATCGATGCATAAAATTTAGACCACCAATCAATATCTTCTTCAATCGTTGCCTAACAAAAGAAAAGCGTTTGGGGAATTTGCACATTAATGAAAATGTCACTCGAATAAACTACTTCCACCAATTCTACCCGAAACTCAAAAAAATAATAATTCTCCTAGAAACACTTTCAACGACTTACCGAGCTACTTTTGCTCATAGATTCGGCAAGAATTTCACTTTTATTCTTCTTCTTTTTATATTTCGATTTCGAATCACCTCCAAAGAACCGCTTAAATGTTCTCACCTTTTTCTCCTCCTAATCTCATTTTGAACTTATTACTATTCGAACAATAACTAACTGGTCGACTGAGTTTCGAAGGTGGTTCCATGTCTACAATAACATCACTACTTTCTCGATCTGTCGCAAATAAATTTTTGACAATTGATTTATAAATAATAACTTTCTATTTGTGCCAAAGGTAAATTGATTTCGTTTGGATCAGCACGGAACATTTGAACTGATTTCACTACATGTGATCCGATCAATGGTTTTGTTCCGAATATGCGGTGATCATAAACTTTGATATTGATTGGTGGTGCATATAACTCCTCCTCAGGTAACATCTTCAATTTTCATTATTATTTACATTGTCAACCAAAACAATTTACTAACCACATCAAAAAATAAGAGGGGTTTATTAAAGTTTAGTGAATGTCTCATATTTTTTATACGTTCACTGGTAACAACTGTGCCTCCACATTCAAATTCGACACTTGGTTGCTTGATATCCAACAATTGATATTTCTTCATATTTCTAACGCCCCAACAAAGTACCTTAAATCATTGATGTGAAATTGATGAGAAAAATTGAAAAGAAAATTCTTTCATTAACTTCAACTGCAGTACGTTTCATAACAGGCCGGATAGTATTTGGAACGATATAGAGATTGCCTTTTTTGGGTGGTAAATTCGGTAATTCATTTTCTTTTTCTTCGCTCTACCAATGATTCAGAATTAATTATAAGTAAAATAGAAGAAGGAATATTAGCGGAGGTAATAGATATAATCAAATCTTCACCGATAACCAAAGAAGTTGGAAATAATACTTTTGATATAGTTTATAGCACAACATTCCACAGTAGAGTTCAGAAGAAAGAATGAAGTGAAAAAATTCTTTAGTGAAGATCGGATTATAATGAAGATTTTTTTCTTACATTCTGAGCAATCGATATTTTCCGAGATAGATCTATGTATTCACTCATTTCCTCAACATCAACTGAGTCACCAAGAGCTATGAAGCCGGAGCTAGAACGAAAAATTGAGCTTCGACGAGCCTGTAACAGACTCTCGATCCTTGTTGTAAACATTCCATACTATTCCAATATAAGAGAGATAAGCAGATATGCTTTACATATAGATGATGCGATTACAATTATATAAATTAGCTGAAATTCAATTTACGTCAAATTGAAAATTTACCTTATAATACAAAGTAAAATTATTACTGTCTTCATTCATAGCATCGGGAACCATATCGAATGAAGCTAAACTTGGACGTACTTTCAAACTATCGTCAACCTCTAACAAATCTGATTAAGAAGAATTTATTCTAATGTGGTCAACTAATGAAAATGGTAGATGTTTAACCAGACATCGATGGCTTGGAACTCCTACTATTCATCCTTTTTTCAAATTCCTTACGCTTTACTTCAGTTTCTATTCCTTGGGAAATAGTACCTGACTTGACAAACAGATCATTTTCATCTGATCGCCTTAAACAACTATTTAACTAACATGAAGTAATTCAGCAGAACCGAGTAATTCACCACAATTCCTAGTTCCTCGAGCAATGTTGTGCCATTGCAATTTGGCGACTGACCCACTCGCATTATTCACATCTTCTCCAACTTTTACGAGAGGTGTAATTAGAACTCGACCTAGGAAATCAGGTTTTCCCTATTGAACAAGGAGGATGAAGGAAAATATTTAAAAAAGTTGTCTATTAACATAATTATCATGATCAAACATTTCCACGACGATTGTTGGAGGATGCATTACCAATTCTTCCAAATTTCCATGAATTTCGATTGACTCAAATATTAAAGTTTGATCCCACATCGGACATAGATTCTTCTGACAGACTTCCGTTTTTTGAGATTGATTTAGAAACGAGATCTGACAATATGGATCTGATAATGAATCTGAATCGGCAGCGAATAATTCTCTCGCCTAAATTATTCGAATGAGATTATTTATTTCAAACAAACTCGTAGTAACTTGGAAGATATATACTCTCAATTGGAATGTATGAGATTTTTTGAAAGATAAAAATAATCGTGGTGCATTTAACGCCATTGCGTCTGATCCATGAAAATCTGCTTCTTGCACTAACGGAGCACTCTCCCTTCCTTCTTCATCTCCTTCGTCAAATGATTTCGGTTTTTGTTCAATCTTCTTCTCGATAGCAAAAACAGACGATGCATTTCTTCTTTCGGCAATCATTTGGCGATGCCACCGACGACGTCGAACCATATCTAACGATTTCTCTTTAGCATGAAATTTCATATTGAATAATGGAGCATATTCCCATCCTTCCTTCATCGCTAATGCTAATTCATTTTTCTTCTGAGATCGTAATTCTTCATCTTGCAATTGACGTTTCCTTAACCATCGACGACGTCGACAAAGATGAAAAGTTTTTTGCGTCGGAGTCCAACCAGATAATGTTGCTTCCACACAATATTCCCAACCATTTTCATCGACGGCTCGATTAACATCAATTTCCCATTCATCCATCCACTCCCAACCATCAGGCAACGGAACATTATCCAACGATGGCATATTATCTCCCTTCTGTAAAGAATTCACATTATTAAATGAAGAACTTAAATTTTAACAATATCGGTATAATATGATTCATCGCCATTAAATCGAGCTCCAGGAATTTTTCGATATTCATTTTCATAAACCTCTTCCATATATGTTCGATGACCCGAATCCTTGTCATACAACAAAGATGATTCGGGTGATATATACCAGTCACTCTTCCAATTCCATCCATATGGTAAATTGAAGTTGTCTTTTTTTAAGTCAACTGCTCCTGTCACATCGGACCAAGATGGTCTCGTCATTGTTGGTCCATGATTCGTCCATTTCCCAAATAAATTCACCTCATTTTCGTAAGTTTCAGCAAAAACAGAAACTTCGCCATCTTTTTGCATATTCACCCATTCCTCTTCATCTTTCTCTAAACCGAACCACAACTTCATACGCAGTTGTCCGGGAATAATATATTTTTTATCTTTAGCTTCACTGTCCTTACCCGGCCACTATTAAAAGATAAATGGATAGAATGATGATAGTTTTGAAACAAAACAAAAACTTTCAGGAAAATATTTTGTAATTTTCCACAGTATTTTCCTCGTGCTTTCTCGTCAGAAGAATAAAGTAGTTCGTTAGCGGGAATGCGATAATATGCAATTCGTTTACTTCCAGTAATCAACCAAATGATGATATCAGGTATCGAATTTTGAGGTTCGATACACAAATTCTCCAACAATGAAGAGAAGTTTTCGCACTGAAATTAAAAACATAATAATGTTAATTTCGTTTTCAAATTAATTGAGAACAATCATCAAAGGAGAAATGACACATAATAATGATAAGAAGACATGCGATAAATGATGAAAATTAGCTTACCATGAATGGTACCTGAAATCAATTAAATTGATTAGTAGATCAAGCAGAATATTTTTAAAAAGATTTTTTAGCAAAGAATAATGTATTAAATTGTATGAATTAAGTAAAGATGCGAACTTCTCTCACAACGTCGTTTGGATCAGTTGCATTCAATCTCAAATTTTTCATTTTCTTCAATAACTTTTCTATTTCAACTTTACGTCGATTGTAAAGTAATTTATCCAAATCATTTACGGTATATTCTGTCGGTTTTTCTCCAGGAGGGAAATCGCATTTACAATCTTGAATTAATGTGTCCAACATTTCTATAATTTTTCCAGCGATCTTTCAAGTCATTTAATTTAACTTTATACGACTATTGAAATAAAACTTTGTTGATTGCAACTTTAGATTTCATCATAATTTCGACTTCTCTTAAATTTCGATTTAATCGATCGATAATTGCTTGGAGCATATTCAGTGCCTTTAATCGATAAGTCACATCTTCCCAATGACTTTCCACTTGCACACAAGGCTTGGTGTCACCCCAAGGTAAGAAATAATAAGAACAACCATCAAAAACTGCGTTTGACGGTTGTGTTGTTGATGAACATGGTAGTAGAGATTCATCCAATTTATTTCCATAGTTGCCAATACTCACCTAAGATTAATTATCGATTAATATAATTATTGGTCTTGATTAAATCTTGTAGATGAAAATGAGAACTTCAAATTCCAAAGCGGAATCTTTTTCCATAATCATTGTTGCATCGAGAAATGCAGCGTGCAACTTGAATTTTCTTCTTGATAAAAATGACTGAACTCGAATCATATCCGATTGAGCGATATCGACTATTGGATCAGGTGATGCTGGTCCAATATCCGTTGTAAGTTCTACCAACATTCTTCCTCTATATGCAACACCTTCACCCTAAAAAATTGGGAGTTTTTAATAAAAAAAGAAATTATAAATTCTTCTTATTCTTCTTTTTCTTTTTTCAAGCAACAAGTTTTATTGGATAACATTAATTTTTTAGTACTAGTGTAAAGAAAGTTAATAAACTATGGTTATTTTCATTAAAAATGATCTTTACGAATTTACATTTTATATGTAAAGGTGAAACAAATTTTTTTCGGAGGTGCGGGAAATTCAGAATGGAGATCACAGGCGAGAAATAGTTAATGTGCGTTACACTTTGTATATCTATATTTTTTCGTTTTTATCCACTATAAATCTGAAAATTGTGTTTACAAAGAAGTCACTAATTCACTAAATAAGGAAGCTAGCACAAAATGAGTAATAAGATTATGAAGCAAAAAGAGAGGAGAAAGAGAATAATGGATCACATGCGCTAAATATATTTTGTCTTTAATTTCTCTTGTATTTCGGTACTAGATAATAATGAAAATGAAATCGACAATGTTATTGAAGAATTTAAGAATTTTGTTAAAAGGGTTTCATCTAAATTTTTAAGAAACTCCCTAACCTTTCCTAAATTCATGTCATCGTATTGATCTGGCAATTCGGAATATTCCCTTGGAGAACCATAGAGATTGATGAAGCACGGACCAAATGTTGGTAAGAATCCTTGAATAAATTCGAATAATTGAAAAATGCAGTTTTAACAATGAAACTCATATAGCAGAAGTATAAAAGATAAAATCATAATTCACCTGCATCATCATCATATCCATTCGAGGATATTTGTGGCAATTTCAGATATGTAACAGCAACGTTGTCATTAGCAGACAAACGATCCCTGAAAATAATAAAAATAACAACGTTAATCAAAGAGCAAAGACCAGAACAGATATGAGAAAAGATATAGAAAAAATGTTTTAGCAAATCATAAGATAAGTTTTTAGAATTTTTTACCATTCTGCTTTAGTTCAGATATTTGCGAAATTCGCAAAAAATCTGTAGCAATCTCATCATCAGCAGAATATCTATCCCTTTTAATTTTTAATAAATTTTATTTCAACTTTAAAAAGTCTCTTCAATCCGTTACTAACCAATCTTTTATTTGCAATCGAATCTTCTCACACATTGACGGAAACTATTTTTTGAAGAATATTACAACTGAAATACAAGCAATAGAATTATTAAAATACTTTCAATCCCAATTTTAATTCTTGATTAAATTCAGGATTTGCATCGCAATAAGCGATCTTCGATTGAATCTTTATTTGAAGAATACATTAAAATTTTTATAGTTATTCAAAATGAATTTAACTGATTTCCCAGCGAATGTCATCACAACGTATGGATCCACTAATTCCTTTTTATCATCGCTTTTACTGAATAATTTCTTTACTCCTTCAAACACTTCGGAGTCCACTAAAACCGAAGTTTAGAATGTTCAATGAAATTTAAAAAAAATAACTTCTTGGCAGATCTTCAGCTTTAAATAATCTTAATATAAATTGAGCCGGTTTTAATGTCATTCCTGCTGGTTTTAAGAGATTGGATTCAATATCATCAGTATCATCATCTACAACATCAGCCGTTGCTCCCACCTAGAGGAGGATTTGTTATTTTAGTGACAATTTAATAGAATAACTGGTGGTTCCATATCAGCTTCCAAAATTACCACAGTTGCTTTAAGGTAACCTTTCACTCCTCCTATTGCATCATCAGAATTACTTAACAATAACCATTTCCTAATAACGGCATGTTTCGGTTCATCCGCTACATAACCAATATCACATTTAAATCCACCGATATATGCATCAGATCGTAATTGCCGTGAATTATATACCTTTTATTGAATAACAATTAATTAAGAGAATTATTCACTTATTGTGGGAAACTTCAAATTCGAGAAATTCATCAAATAATTCTTGTTCCGATATTTGGGAGAAGTTGAAGAAAAATATTTCACTCCATATCGGATTAGATGTTGACCGTTTAATTCGTGTTTGCCTTGACTGATTGTGACATTTGACACGACAAACTGGATGAATATTTCCTCCTTCTAGTTGTCGAGCTTCGATAATTTTTATTCGAATCTAAATCAGTAATTGATATTAATATCATAACGATTCTTCCATTAAACGAATTGGTTGAAAACTTGAAAGTCCTGTTGTTTACTGGATCGTTCCTTTCTTCGACTAGTGAGAACATCACCCATGTCTTTTGAACGATTACCTCCGTCGTCATCTGAATCAGGTTGCTCATCCATTAGACCTCCCTCAGGATTCACCGGGTTCAATGCTGTTTCACCATAGTTAACATTTCGTTTATTTTTTCCATAATATTTTTTTTTATCTTCAATAATTGAAATGCAATTAATAATATACGAATTATTTAACGAATTTTTTGACTATATTTCAAAAAAAATTATAAAACGATTTCACCAGAAATGGATAGAATGTTTACTCACATAGAAAATTGGGAGATTTTTGATTTTCATTCCAATTTTTTTATTAATTAATAAGGAAATTAATTAATTAATAATAATTAATTCACTTACGGAAGAAGATGGTAAAATGTAAAATAAACCTGATCCGATATCGCCACCCTCTGTATCGACATCCGGTGCTTCATATATTAATTTTATAGTCAATTTCGATTGCTAATGAAACATTAAATATTTGAAAATTCGAATAAATTTTATACCGGTAATGGAGTATCGGAAGGATCTTTCAATTCCAATTCATATTGAGATGACGCTTGCTCGATTACATCACGTAATGGAACTGTACATTTGCCAAGTAATCTAATGGTTGGAGATTTTAACTGACAATAATATTGTTCAAATTATTTCCAACTTATTTGCACCAAATCGTTCATAGTCTTTCAAATGAATATCAAGTTGATTATTTGTTTGTAAAGGAATTCCTTTCAAATCGAATTTAATATCCTTGAAAAATCAATATGTATATATGCAACTTATTCGTTAGTTACCAAAAAATTAACCTCATCCCACACGGGATTGAGTTCTTCCTTTTTAACACTAGTTTTTTTCTTGATTCCTTGAAACTCAATGTAAACGAATGGGTCCGGTTGGCCAAATTTTTCCTTATTAGGGACATTAGTCGCACTAATGATTTTAACAATCAAAGACATATTTTACCGTCAATTTCCTTTTAGAAATGTTCCATTATTTATATCTGTAAATTAAATTGGAAACGGAATATATACATATATATCGGAAATCGATCGATTAATAATAAATGAGTCATTCATTAATTTAAAAAAATTCTGACAAAAGAAAAAATAATAATAATAATATTGTTTCTAATAGGACTTCATCAAATGTAGAGTGTAAATTATTCATAATCAGTTAACAAGATCATTCGAAAGAATTTCGTAGTACGAACAAAAAGTTTGAAAGGAATTAACAAACATTTAATGTAAGTAACATGTACGTTAAGTTTTCCAATGCCGATAAGGAATTAAAATCACTTCAAACAAATCTGTTTAACGATGAAGAAATAACATTGAACAATCTTTTTCCCCAACACCGTAATCAAGCGACATGCGTTATACTTTGAGACAAAACGAAATAAATTTATATCAGTGAATAGATAATGATGATTCATTAATAGATAACTATTAACTCCCTCATAATAATCTTCTTTTTTCGAACAATGACACATAATTGTAAGAAAGAAATCTTCTCTAGATAATTGTCAAGAAGAAAACAGATAGTTTTAATGAAACAAATTCTTCGAATGAAAACTTAATTTTTTTTTTGGAACTAGTTCGAAATGACTGAAAATTTAGAGTTTTTCATAACTTTCATCCGATTGACATGGGAAAAAGTAAAATAAATTTTATAGATAGTGAATCGAACGGAAACATTAGATCATGTATACATTTAACGAAAAAATCCGTTCATGTTTGTCCTATGATAGGAAACTCCTATGACGTTGTCATTATGAGAGAAAGAGTGAGAGACCTTGAATATTAAAAGAAATATAAAGTTATTGTTAAAACTTTTCTAGTTGTATAGAATTGTAATGATGGCAATGATGATGATAAAAAAGAAAATGCTTATTTTCTTAAGGTAACGATTATGATTTGAGTCCAAACATTTGATATGAGAGAATTTATACCGATGAAAAAAATGAAATTTGTTTGAAAATAATGAAATTGTTCAGGCAATATTTTCTCATGTATATCAGTAAATAAATTTAAACATTGGAAAAATTTTTCAAGAGTGACATCTATGTTCATAAGATTGCATAGGAGAAGAGATTCAAAAAGAAATTACGTTCGCAACATCTGCTATTTAGGGGGAAGTTGATAGTTCTTATCATTCATGCAGTTCCATCATCTCTCCAACTAGTATCTTAGTGATAGTATATGTAGTGGATGTCTCATCAGACAGACTAAAATATCAGAAGAAAGAAGAATGTTGAGAATAATAATAAATTGACATTGAACTAAAAAATTATCCTTGCGTTCCTGTGACAATTAAGAGTCAAATTGAAACTATGTTCATTCTTTCTCAATTAAATGTGAAAAGACTGTTAGAAGTACTAAGGAATGACCACTTCGTACCACTAATGGACGGATGGTTAGGAAGAATAAAATATTTTATTTGATAAGTAATTGAAAGTGAAGATGTCATTATGCAAGGGAATGTAAAAAGCAAATGTTAATTAGTTTCTTAAACTTTTCTTCGATTTAAATGCTCCAAACAAATTAGCAACCCGAATTTTTCTCTTTCTATTTTTTTGGGCTACCATTTTCTTCAGATTCTCTTTCTGCTTCTTCATTCGCTTCTTATGTTGTAATCGAGATTGTGCGTAGCCATAGAACAAAGTGAAATTACTCACACCGACCGGAACGGTAAAAGCGACGACTAACATTCCGGTGATCGCGCAGACACTTCCAACTACATATCCGAAAAAGGTTTTGGGTACGAAATCCCCATAACCGACAGTAGTTGCGGTTATTAGAGCCCACCAAAGTGATTCGGGAAGACTCGGATAATTCTTTTTATCTTCAGCAAAATACATGATAGAGCCAAAGAATAATGTGAGAATAGCAATAAGTATATTGATTAAAAATAATTCTTTTATACTCGATTTGACTGTGTAATAAAGAACTTTGATATCGGAGAAATGTTTCAATAACTTTAAAATTCGAGTAACACGAAGTATTCGGAATAAGTTCATCCAAGTAATAACGGACGGATATTTGCATAATTGTTCTAATAAGTATGAATATGAAATAATCTCTTGTTCCATATGAATGATCATCCCCAATTCCACATAAAACGGTAATAAGGATAAAATATCATTCCAATTGAAAAAATTACTGAAAAATTTCTTCAGCGATTTACAAATTATTATCCTGAGAACCAATTCCAACGTGAATAATATTTGTATCCAAAAATCCATTTCAATCAACGTCCTACTAATATATAATTGACATGAACTATCATATTTACAACTGTTAATCGAATCTACGTCTCTGATATAAGTCATCCAACCACCACTCACTGTTTGGTTATAATGTGCCTTCATATAATATTTGTGTGTTGAAAGGACATATGCACTAATCGAAGTGGCAACTAAAAGTAGAAATAAAACCGAATAAACAATCGACGCAGGAGTAGACCACGAGTTCTCGATCGTTCGATTCAACCAACAACGAACTTTCGTCAGATTTCCTTTCTCTTTAACATCCACACTCGTCGAATGTTCTTTCTCATCTTTTAAATTATTATTACTCCTTGAATTAATTTGGTGGACTTTACTTGCCAATTCCTTCAAATCAATATCATAATTTAAGGACGCTGTCACCACGTCATCTATTTTCAGTTCGGTATCTGAATCATCTAAGGTTCTCTTCGATTTCCTCGAATCTTTGTCTTTATTTGAAGATTTTACTTTGTATTGAATTTCATTCATTTCCAACTCAAAATCATGAAGAATGTTTCGATGATTCTTAAATTTACTGTAATTCAACCAACAACACGCTTGAATGTCACCCTCATTTATTCCCCAAAAATCCAATTCCCGTTTGATGCTTGAACCACATTTATCGTGAGGAATATGCAATTCGCCAGTGCGATAGAAGTTCAGGACGTAAGCGAAAATTAAAGGATTCCGATCAAAAAAATATTCATTATTTATCGGATCATAAAATTCATCGTGTACCCAACTCTTTTCTTTCATTATGATATTCCCCAATATCGTATGAGGAAGACGTCTTAAAGTAAATTTCATGACATTGAACCGAATTCCACTGACATTAATACAAATCATTTGTTTCTTAGCTTCTTTTCGATCTTTCCCGTGGATAACAGGAGCCATCGAAGCTGGTTCATCAACATCTTCATCGGTCTCTAATGGGTTTAATTTTCCTAAAGGCATATCTGACTATGTGAATTGAAAGTCTAAAAGTTTAAATCATAACAAAAAAACTGGAAAACAAATTGTGAATTATGAGCAAATAAAGGTGGAAAGTTTTGTTCGATATGGTCGATGATTCATAGAAATTTGTTGCTGGAAGTTTTCGAGGAAATGTTATGACATTGTCTAACTTGGAAATTAAAAAAATAAAATTTTTCAAAGAATTTTCATGAATAATACCTATTTTAGAAACAAATAGCCCAATTGGATTTAATGAGAGTGATTACATGCAAAATTACTCGTTCCTAGCAGTTACCTCTCGTTTGCCTTCCTCCCGACGTTTGAAGTAAATAAGACTTGTTAGTCTTTTCATGAGGAAATAAAGGCGCCGTCGATTATTATCAATATATTGTTCTTATATCCTATAATTGCATAGTTACGTTGGAAACCATAGTCATAGTCAAGTAAAATACAAGATAACACGAATGTAAGGAGAAATAACTGCTGAAAATATCGATTAACTTCTCGAAAAAAAAACAACATAACTTTACCTCGGTCATTGAAGGGACTATCGCATTACATAGATTGAAAGATGTAGTAGCATTATCAGACTCTATGAATTATCGATTTTCTTTCCAAAGTTTTTATTTTACCTCCAAAACAATCATTTGAGAAGCGTCTTGTTTATATTTTTATAAAGAAGAAAGGAGAAATTTTTTTTAAGCATTGTTCTTAACATGCGTACGATATAATTGAACAAATGCAGAGAAAATTAGATCAAATCTATAATTATATTCAATGTTTCGAATAAGCGAGTCTGTTCATTGTATTTAATTGAACAAGTTTTTTCATTCGATCTTTCTGCTTCTTCATTCGCTTTCCATGCTGCAATCGAGATTGAGCATGTCCATAGAACAATGTAAAGTTACTTACGCCAACCGGTACCGTGAACGCAACGACCAACATTCCGCTAATTGCACAAATACCTCCAATTATATATCCGATAACAGTCGTGGGAACAAAATCTCCAAATCCAACAGTGGTCGCTGTGACAACCGCCCACCAGAATGCATCACCGATATTTTTATACTGATGGGTCGATTCGGTGAAAAACATCGTTGCTCCAAATAACAAAGTCAGTAAAGCGATGAAAACGATTATTAATAGTATTTCACTGACACTGGACTTGAAGGTATAGAAAAGAACTTTCGTTCCTGAAAAATGTTTCATCAACTTCAGAATTCGTGTCACTTGAAGGATTCTTAGGATACCGGTTAGGGATGTTTTCGAATGTGAGAGGATAGTAGTTTGGGTGATGATGTCCGCCAAATTAGTATGTCCATTTAAAATAATCACTCCGATATTAACATAAAATGGAACAATTGATAATAGATCATTCCAATTGAAAAAATTCCTGAAAAAAACTTTGATTGATGGACAGACGCAAAGTCGAACGAAAATGTCGAAAGAAAAGAAGATTTGTATCCAAAAATCAAATTCGAATAATTTTCGATTTCTCCTTATTTCACATTGACTATTATTAAGACAACCAATTAAATCTTGTAGTGGATCTTCAAAGATCGTTAATTCTGAAGTTGTCTCATTCTTCAAGTAACCGGTCATAGTTATTTTGTGCGTTTCAAATACATAAACCACAATCGATGTTAAAGTAACAATCATGAGGAAAACCGCATAAATCTGTGGGCAATTAACAATTAAATTGAGTTAAATAAAATTCAAAAATGTGGTAACCATGGAGACCAAAGATTTTTGATGGTCGTTCATTATCTCATAAGTTTCCTGTCGGAATCTTTGAAATTTCTTATAACAAGACAATTTTTGTGATGCCATTACATTCCTTTTTTGTTGTTCTTCATAACATTTCTTCCATAACATTTGTACGTTCGCATTATCCATTGTATCCGATTCCATAATTTTGCTCAAATCACACGGTAGTGCTTTATTCATATGGGATAATTTGGCTTTGAGTTCATTCTCCAAATCTTCAAGAAGTATACGATTCTTCTTCACTTGAGAATATGATAACCAACAGCAAGCTGAGATGTCACCATCATTAATTCCCCAGAAATCGAATTCCTTTCTAATGCTGGCACCACATTTGTCTTGTGGGATATGTAATTCTCCAGTTCGAAAGAAGTTAAGTATATAACCAAAAATTACAGGATTCCGATCAAAGAAATACTCTTTATTGATATTATCATAAAACTCTTCTTTCACCCACTCTTGACCCGGTACATTGATATTACCCAATATAGTATCTGGTAATCGTTGCAATGTACACTGCATAACTTTAAACCGTACACCTCCAACATTCAAACAAATCAATTGTTTCTTCAATTCCTGCAATTCTGTGATCTCGTAACATAGACCATAAACTGGTTGATTGTAATCATCATTTTCACCATCATCTTCTTCAACATTGTCATTTTTTCTCAACATTTCTATGTCGTAATAATTAGAAATATAATCAAACGTGGAATCCACCGTGAAATAACTATCCGACTAATAGAACAGAATTTTAATTGTTTTGAGAATTAATAAGAATTCTATTCGAGATAAGCGTGATTTCTTTTTATTTTTCAAAAAACAGGAAATGAATGAAGTGATTCTGTTAATTGCGATTAATAAAAATCTTCCACAATATATTCCAACTAAAAACTAGCAATTTTAATTTACATTATCACGCAACTCGAGGAAAATAGAAAAGACTTTTATAAATTATCATCATGCAATCAGTCAGCACAGTGTTTGTTCTACGAGGTTCCCATTTCAACATAATTTCCAGTGAAACTTGATACTTGGTTCAATATAAAAATTGAATGTATGGAAGTTTTGATTGGGCGTGAGATTGGTCTTCCTTTCATCGGAAATTAGAAAAAAAGACCTTAAATACTTTTTTTGTTTCATACCTTCTCCTCATTCAATCAAAATTTTTACTTCCATAAACATTTCGTTAAATCTTTTATTTAAAGCATACTTTAATTGGTAAAAAGAGACAGCTTTTTTTTAAACAATTGTACTGACAATTGTGAGAAACTCTCTGGTTAGTTAGAAAGTTTTAAGTTTATTTTTTATATGGCACGGAGTGGTATTCACCCATTGTTTTCATTGACCCTCTAATTTGTTTTTGGAGAGGATTTCACTCTGATTTTCGAAGAGAAATTCACTCTCATCTTTGGATATCAGAGAGGCAAATGCAGTTTAATATTAACTCCATTTCGGCGAGAAAATCATTCTAACTGCGCTTGGAACCTGAGCTGAACATGCTGCTCTCACTATTTAGGTGCATTCCTCTCCGAATAATATTTCGATAGTCGACGGAATTCCGCTCGGATATTTGCGTGAATTCCTCTCCGAAAATGAAATAGAGAGTAAATTCTGCTCTAAACCGAATACAGCTCCGGTATTCCTGGTTTAACAGCCACTTCGGTTACAACTATCAATCAATATATTGATATTTCCTTCTTCTACTGCTGTATGTTTAACCAGATATACAGTTGAATATTCTGAGTCAACATTCCTCTTCATAAAGATCGTTTAAGTAGCTTTTAAAATAAACAGAATTCCCTTACTTGGAAATTAACTAATCGGAAATTAACGGGGAAAAACATAGTTATTTATTGTTCCGAAAAGTCGAAACATGTTTTCCGTTTTCCACGAGGAATAATCTCAATTTCGAGTTAAACATCTAACAATATCTGGGGCGTGTGAAGCCCAGTGGTCTACGCACGTTCCCAACGCCACAACGATGGGACACACGTCTCACGCAACGTAGAGATCTCCTACCGCCGAGCGTAGAGGAGATTGATCAAAAGTTTCAATTTATCCCGACAGGAATTTCCCTAAAAAAAAAATATGACGTTTATATGATGATTAATTAAATATCAGAAAACAGTAACTGAACCTAAAGTAGTGAAAACAAGTAATGAAAACCGGTGAACGCCACACTTCACATTCGCATATATTTCTCGCATTCAATTATTCAGAATATCATAAACTTTAAGTTCTAAGAATAAAATGAAGTCAATTCCATTAAATTTTCATTTTCTTATATCATTAACTTTCTATTAATCAATTAAAGCAAACATGAATATTCACTTATTACATAGTTTTAGAATATGGAGTAACAACTAACGAAATTATGGCGACCCAAAATTTTTCCCAATTCTTATTGTTAGGTTAGCGATATGGAGGAAGAAGACAGGAAATTTTGGATAACTGCAAATAATGGTAGAATTCCATTTGAAATATTAAAATATTAATCGAATTATCCGCCTTCAATTCTCCGTTTTTTTTAACTTAATTAATTCTTTCTTATATTGAAATTATGCGAATAATTTTCTCTTTTCAGAATAATAGTTGTTCAAGAATTGGTTAAAATGAAATGGAGAAAAATTATTATAAAACATTAGAGCACTTGTAGCTGAGTGAATAGGAATTTTGGAAATGAATAGAATAACATCATGGAACACATGTTTATTTTGATTTGGGGAAAATTAAATAAAATTAATAGAAAATACGATCATTTATCTTTCCTGGAAAATAGGATGAAAAGCTGCAATTCATAATAATAATTAATAGTAATAGTATTGGTGTTGATGTTAGTTGATGACGATGAAAAATTTGTGTATTTTATAGAAAATGTAAATAACTTTCTTCATTTTGTAACAATTGATATGAGTGTTTTAATTAAATTATGAAAAGGTGATGTATGATATCTACGCAAGTCAAATAATACAAATAATTATTATTTGAAGAAGATCGAAGAATATGTGAAAAGTGGAAAGAAATAGATCGAGAGTACTATGCATAGAATTTATGTTTGATGGATGTTGAGTGTATATGTGTGTGTGTATGTATGTGTATGTCTGTTTGATAGGAATGGAAACAAATTATAGAAAGAATGATAATTTCATCTAATTTTGAAAATCGAATTTTAATCATTCAGGAAAAAAAAATCTGTACAGGAGAATTGTGATTTTTTTTTTGAAACTTACTTTGAAAATGAAAATATGAGAAGTTTGAATGAAATTGAGAAAAAAAGAGAAGAGGAAAAATGTGGAAAAACAAAGAATCGCAAATATGAATAATAAATAAGAGAAATTATAGAATGAATATAATTCCAATATCTGTTGTCAATTTTATAGATCGACGAAAAATTATCTTAAAATCCGATGAAAGATTGGAAATAAAATTTCTCCTTATTTTAGGAAAAAAATTTATCGTAACATTCCGTCAATAGTTTTTATCTCGATGGAATATCAATTTTCCAATCAGAGTTTTCTTATCTCTTAAAAGAATGAATGGTATTCCTAATGATTGGAAGGGGAAAAGTACAATAGTGGATGACTCGGTTAGTCTTTACGGTAGTGTTGACGATAATTCGATGAATTCTATGAAAATGATGAGAATTGGGAAATGATTTTTGGATGAGGAAGAAAAGATGAAGTTAGTCAGAGGAAATGAATTTCTAAAAAAATGGAGCTCTTATTTTTTTGGAAAAGAAAAAGAATATTTTTGTGTAGTCGTATTGATATTTGCTAATGGGTTGCTGCTGCTCCATAAAAAATATGAGGATGAATGATCAGATTATTGGTTGACATAGAAACTCGAATTATTTTGAGAAGGAGAATACTAATCGAACCGTCCTCCACTGTCTGTTACAACACAAGTGGTTCCTGTAGTGGTCGTAGTTAAGGAGTCGGAGAGGAATACGTCATTATTCGAATCATTTATCAATAATTCATTTTCAAAATTATTATCTATTCCATCTTTATTGATGTTGTCGATTGATGAACAATTTAGTTGTACCATGATGGATGAGGATGCAGGTGACGCCAATGACATTGAGAGTTCACCGGAAACATCATTTCTTTCTAAATGATTACTCTTATTCGTATCAGACGAGAGATCTGTTGTACCGTTGTGTATCATCTGATTTGCTGGTGTTGATGATGATGAAGCTGATGATGGCGTTGTTCTCGTTGTGATGATATTCGTTGAGTGATGATCATTCAATGAATAATCTGATTTCATTTCCTGTGATATTGATGATAGATTATCTTGTTGTTGTTGTTGTTGTCGTTGGGAAGTGACATCTAATCCGGATAATAGTTCGGCAAGTAAACTTCCATCAATTTCATCACGTAAACGAGAACTATAATATTTATCTCGCCACAAATGAATGAAAATGTTTTTGATTTGATTCCCAATATCTTTCAGCTCTAATAATTGCATATGCAGATTTCCTATCTTATCATCGACGGTCGAAGAGACTGACATGGAATTAGCATTCCGTTTCCGATTCATTTCATTTAATTGACCACCATTCATCTGATCTCCATACTGATAATTGGAAATACATTCAGCTAAACTACAACTGATTCTTTCACGCAATTGTTCCACACTTCCGATATTCTCCAAATCATTTGCATCTGAAATATGATTGAAATATATCGAAAATTTCGATAAATGAATAAATTGAACCTGAACTAAATAAAATAAGATATTTTAACGAAATATAATCGATATAATTCCATTTGAGTGATGATAATTTCCTAATCGAATCGAGAATCTTATTGAAAATCGATTGAGACATACAATATTGTTGCATGTCCGATATTCGAATTTCCTGATCGTTTAACTGAAAAGAATAAATAAAATTTTTCAAAAATTTCCAATGAAAATTTCAAACTGCAACAAATGTTGAAATATTATTCAAATTAACATAATCGTTATAATATGTTCCATATTGTTTCCACATACTCTCAATCAACAACAAATCTACCCAACAATTCTTTAATAATCGAATCTGATCTTCGATCTAATATGAAAAAAGATGAAATGAATTGAATTGAAGTGAAAAGAAAATAAAGTGAAGTAACTGGTAAATCTTTGAAGTAGGCCGTTTGTCTTGCCCAATCAACGACAATGAATAAGAGTTTATTGACGAGACTAAAGAAACCAATAACGATAGATTCTTCGTTCTCGATCATTGAATGATTTTCATCATATCTCGAACGTTTAATATCCATATCGTCAATGGTGGATAGTAATGGAAGAATACAATGAATCTTATACAACTCTTTCAATTCATTAATTTCCGTACATTTATATTGATCTTCCGTTTGCAATAAATATGCCAATAGTTCGGAGAGATATGCGAGATTGATATTCATCAATTTCGGTCTTAACAATTTTGGAGAGAACTCGTTCGTAATGAATGGTGAACGAAAATCATTATGAAAATTATCTGATTTAGGTGTAGTGACAGAGGCAGTCGTATAATCAGCAAAACAACAATCATCAATTTTCATTCCGTTCGAATTAGTGGACGGTTGAGTTATGAGACAATCGTCAACTGACGATTGATTTCGAGGAGGGAAAACTAGAGACATAGAGAAACTACGATGCAAATGTGAATTTTCATAATTATTCGGTTTGCTACTCTGCTCCGAATTATAATAACGAGATGACGATGATGGTTGGGGATCGTTGGAAAAGATCATTGGAGAATTGACATTCATTTCATCGTTAGAATATTCTCCAGAATTTTGATTTACTTGCGAATTATTCCCAGACTGAATATTTCCACTAGTTCCATTCACCGAGTTGTGGTGATGGAGACGATTCAAATGGAAATTTGACGGTCCTTGTAATGTCATGCGACGTTTGATAATAGAATCATGTGATCCATTATTCAGTTCTGGAGAACGATATTGATGTGAGGTAGACTCAATAAGATTTGTTGTACTACTATGTTTCATTGGAAGTTTATTCGTATTTGATTGATCAGATTGTTGTGATGTCGATTGATGTTGTTGAGATGGAACTTGTTGTTGTTGTTGTTGTTGTTGTTGTTGTTGTTGTTGTTGCTGTTGTTGTTGTTGTTGTTGATGATGAATGATATGTGACTGTTGGGAATTATTCAATTGATGTTGAATATGTTGTTGTTGTTGTTGTTGGGTGTTGGACGAATCATAATGTATATTATTCAAAGTTCTTTCATCTTTCGATGTTGATATAAAGATATGACTGTTGTTACTATTGTTTATTGTATCGAGTGAAGTTTTCGATTCATTATTTCCTAATAACGTATTATTATGTGTCCTCCCATTATTATTAGCACTATTGTTATTATTATTATTGTTGTTGTTGGGATGATTCGTATTGAATGTTTGAACTGAATATAATTCATCACTTTCTAATTTACCTGCAGATTTCGGATATGAAGGTAAGGGAGATGAAGATGCAGACGAATTGCCTAAACTGTATGGTTGTTGTTGTTGTTGTTGTTGAGAGTGAGAGTGAGAGTGGTGTGTGGCTTTCATCATTGGTGATGAGATGGATAAACTTGCGTGTCTCATCTGAGAGAAAGATTCTTGAATATTCTCCGAATTATTATTTGAATTATTATTAGGTTGTATATTAAACGATGCTGTTCGGTGTGGACCTTGCGATGCCATTTGTCTCGATTGCTGTTGTTGTTGTTGTTGTTGTTGAACGTCGCCGTATATCGAATTAGTTAAATGGATATCAGAATTGTTGTTGCTATTATGTGAAATGAAATTGGAGGAGGATGAAGATGAAGATGCAGTCATTCGATGAAGATCAGAAGGATGCATTATTGTTGAACTACGTTTACGATGTGCTGCATTCGATTGTTCGAAATTATTGTTCGGATAATTAGGAGAATTGGAGGAAATATTATTTTTAGGTATATCGAATGAATATCGATGTGAAGTGGGTGTAGATGAGAGAATGTTCTTCCTATCTAAACTTCTATTCTCCACGTCATCCATATCGATGAGTGTCTTTCCATAATTTTCTTTCGATTCCATCACTTTCTTCAAAGTATCTTGTCCTTTATTATTTAATGAGAATTCTTGATGATAATCTATTATTCTATTGGGTCCTCTATTCTCCAAAATATCATTCGTCAGAACTGTCGTCGATGACGATGTCTTCACCGTATTATTCGTCGTCTTGAAATCAAGTTCATTCATATTATTATTATTATTATTATTATTACAACAATATTGATAAGAATTATTCGGTGTTCGATTATCATTAGTCACTGTACTATTATTATTATTATTATTATTATTATTATTATTGTTGTTGTTGTTGTTGTTGTTGGAAGGTGAATGATTGGACGATAATAGACATCGATCCTGTTGTCCATTCAACAAATAATAATTATTTGTGTTATCAGATTTCACTCCATAATAATATCCAGGAACATCACATTCCATCTTCAGATTATTTATATTGAAATTACCATTCGTTGATGATACGGATGATGAGGATGATCCATTTGTATTACTGTTATTTACTAATGATGTCGCCACAACGCCAGCCGCTATAGCTGTTGACGATGATAGAGTAGACAAATGAGTATATGCTTGAGTCGGATTATGGATCATAGGTGGTCGATGTTGTTGCTGTTGATGTTGTTGCTGTTGAACATGTAAATGAGTTTGAGAAGAAGGATGTTGCTGTTGTTGTTGTTGCAAAGGAAATGGAACGGAAAGTGTTGATTGGACGGATGATGATGAAATTGTATTAGAAGAATATCCTTTTTGAAAAATGAGAATAATTTATATTTATAAAATGGAAAAAAAAACTATAAACTTGTAGGAGAATATAATTCATCTTTACACAATTGTGAATTACTTCGACCTCCATTATGACATGTGGCATCATACGATGTTGAATTGGTGGTCGATGAATTATTCTGTCCATCCAATTTCACATCACATTTTAGCAATTCTTCAGCATTCGGAGCACCTAATTAATAATTGAAATAATTTTAAAACAATTCTTCAAACCTGACTGCCTGACCATTGACAGATATTGTTGCCTTAACACTTGTTGTTTAAGTGCTCGACTTCTTCGGTACATCGGACCGAATTTATTTCGTCCACCTCTTACCCGATTCTCTCTCACAGCTACAACAAAACAGAGAATTAATATTGGATGAATCGTTCAATTGTCCATTAATAAATATATATAAAAGGTCACTCATATCATTTGTAGAAATGGTTGTGGTTGTGTAAGAGACAAGGTGAATAATTGAAATAACCTTCAAGACGCATTCCAACTTGTAAACATTTCTGAAAACGGCAATAAGCACATCGTTTTCTCTGAGTCTTATCGATTGGACATGACTGCTTGTCAACACATTGGTAGACTTTCTTGTTCTGCACGGTCCTCTTGAAGAATCCTTGAATATCATTCGACAAATATATATTTTCATAAACACATCATCTCTCAAGGAGAGAAATTAACCTTTGCAGCTCTCACAAGTGAGTAGACCATAATGAAATCCGCTCACCTTGTCTCCACAAATCGGGCATAATTCGTTCAAACCCAATTTCACATCGAATGGCAAATCGCTATAATGTTCATTTGGACCTGTTTGGATGATATTTCAACAAAATGAAAGAAGCGAATGAGATAAGAGAAGAATGGATGAATGAACCGAAACATGGCATCTCTTCTTTCGGTGACATTGTTGGAGACATTTTGATTTTGGTCATTATTCCACTTCGATTAGGTGATCAGAGATAGATAACAACAACACTGAATGATGGATGAATATGTGAATGATGAGATAACTGTTCTTGACGAACTAACGGCATACGGCCATCTGCAGATTAGAAAGAGATTGAATTGGAACATGTTATATGAATCAGCTGATATTGTCGTCAATAGTGAAAGGAATGAATATATATATATATATATATATATGATTTGGATGGAAGATAATGATGAGGAATTAGTTAAATGGACATTTTCCATTTGCATACACATGACAATTCATCACCGACATCATCTGCATGTTTTGTCTGGTAATCCTTGAAAAGAAGGGCGAATGATACGACAAGAACGTCATTCATTCCACAAGTTCTCTCTAATTCATTTTCTTCCCTCCTCTCTCCCACCCTCAATCAGAAGAGACAAGGTCAGTGGACAATTTCTTCATTCACTTCTTCTCTTTCATATACAATGTCATAATTTTGGTGATTTAATCCGGCGACTATGTGCATCAAGGTTCATTCCAAGGCAAACGTCACCTTCCTATTTTTACATTTTAGTTTTCAGCGGCACAAGAAGAATGAGAAGGACGATCGCTTATACATATAAATATAATTACATTTTCTTCTTTGGTTTCTCATTCTTCTTTCTCATTTTCAAAACATTCATTCATTCACTCACTCGACTAACTAACTAATTTTCATATGTAATCATTTCGGATGTTAATGTACTTGTTGCATCAGATAATCTCTTTCATTCTCACCATTCCTATATCATTTTCATTTCCATTCCTTTTTCATCTCGTTCACTATTATATTGAAGAATTTAAAAATTAATTATATATTCTTTAATTTCATTCAAATTTGCATCATCCATTCCCAGAATGATTATGATTAAATAGATCATATTTTAGAAACATCTAAACGAATTGGATTCATAAATATTTCCGATGAAGCAATCATTCGATCGACGACGAATAACTGATGATGGGATTGCAGTCCATTCGAATTTCTCGTTCTTGCTCCTTACACAATTATTTCCTGAGAATTAATTAGTTTCAATTATTATTTCTCCCGGATTATTATCATGATAATAATCATGATAATCATTATTTTGTATATACTTAATTTTAGTTTAATAAATTGTGAAGGCGAACACAGAAGGACGGCAGTGAACGGATGACGGGGAAGATGTATAAGGTGCAAATTATTTCGAGGTCACCTTTCGAGGAAAAGAAGAAAAAAAATAAGGAAAGAAATAAATTGAAGGGCAGCATTCGGGTAGAAGAGTCCTCGTTGCCATGATTGAAGGCTGAGAAATTTCCTTCCTCTTATACTTCCTCTTCCTCCTCTCCCCACCCCATACGATGGTTGGCAGCTCCATCTCCCTAAGAAGAATCGACTCTCCTTCGTCGTCCTCATTTTCTATTTTTCTTTTCTCCCTCAATTTCTACCCGAAATTCTCATTCGAGATTTTCATTCTCTAACTTCGTCGGAGCTTAGACGCCTCAATTTCTCCTATCCGCACATCACATACATACACAGAGACGGGAGACAAGACCAATATATTGATATATGATCGACTGAAGAGACACGACTACAAAGAAACATTTCCAACCATTCAAGAACAAGAGGTAAACATCTTCAATAAGTTAAAGAGAGAGAGAGAGAGAGGGGGAAAAAGAGAGATGTCTTTGAATTCATTTCTCATTAATCGAACACAAAATAAAATTTATTTATTCCTCCCTTCTCAAATTCTTCATTCTTATGTATCTGTCTGTTATATTTCAATTTCTCTACATTACACTTCTCATCCATTTCTCGATATGTGAAGAAATTATATTAGAATGTAAATATCTGTATAACAATTTTAATGTATTCTTTCCAACTCTTCTCGTATGACGAATACCTACATCTTGATACAAAAGAGGCCCTATTACATGTCCCACTATGTGTCGTGATGTACGTGTATGTTAGTAATGTTATTATATCATCTCTTCTTCCAACAAACACCCAATATTTGCTCTCTCTCCTCGTACTTATCATTCAAGTAATGAGAAATGAACGACTTCTATTCACAAACCGAATGATAAGACTTTGAGTAGAAGTATACGTGTAGGCGAATGCAAATGATTGATGGTAAACAGAAGTTCTCCAAATCGAGGAAGGGGAGAAGAGAGAAACATTGAATTAATTCATTCTGTAACAATGAATACAATGTTGAATGGGAGAAAAGGGAAGGGAGTCATATCATCGATCCAATTTATTCTCTCTATCAAGTCGCTGTTTTATAAGGTCAACAAAAGTTCATAACACAATAAAGAAAAACTAGGTTACATACGTCCATTGATTTGATTATCAAAAATTCGTTGTTCTGTCCCAAATGTCTTTTCATTCTTGGCTTATCTCGAAGAATATATTTCCTGATCTTATTCTACACAATGAAAACGAATGTTCATTCATGTTTCGCATTAAAATTTTTAGCTTAAAATAAAAACCTTCTCATAAATAAATTAACTTTATTAAATTATTCGATTTGTAAAAGCAGAAACTAATAAATAAAACTTATTTTAAACGTGACATTTGGTAATTTGGATGAATAATAAATTTTACTAGTAAAAATTTAAGATTAAGGTCTTCCAATCAGTTCTTCAACTGAAATATGTCAAATTACACAATTTCCTAAAATTCCAAGTACCAATTGTCCGTCATTCGTTTTTAAGTGACGCGTATGAATTGTCCAATTTACAATGTCAGTTGTTTGTGAGAGATAATTAATTAGTATTTAACCTATTGTGTGATAGGAGGGGAGGAGAGAGGGAGGAAAGAAGGATAAGAGACCATTATATGTATGTTGATGCAATTCTCATAAATCACAAAAGAAGGTGCGTCTGAATAAAAATATAATGTGTACTTCATAATATGACGAATGGAAGAGAAAGGAGGAGAAGAAAAGAACACACAATTCAATAATGAATTGAAAGAAGTAAAAAATTATTTTAATAATAATTTATGTGAATGGATAAGTTCTCTTTCCATCAACCAATTTATTATTTTTGTCGGTTTCAATTTATTTCTTAATTATCATTTCATATATATTCAATATATTGGAAATGAATTTATTGTCGACTCAGAACTACGACTCTCTTATCAGCCAAGATGAATGTGTGTCAACGTTTTCTTCTTTCTATTCCGAAGTTGTGCCATCTCCCTCTATTAATAAGCGATTCTCCTACTGCAAAATTATCATGAGACAAATAATAAATCTAAAATAAATCGTCTATTATTTCTTTTCATCACAAAGAATAAATGAATGTCTTTCCGTTCCATATTTTTGTTAGTTATCCGAATCTAAACAAAATTAAAACTGGACTCATTGACATAGGAGGCCATCATTCCCTTCTACTCCTGTCCATACACCAGTAATTTCATAACAATTAATTCTCGACAAACATCAGAATCAACAATTTTTTCTCAATTAATATAATCTCATGAAAATAATTCGATGTAAACACATCAATCTCAATTTATTTCGATTTTCTTTCATTTATTGAATTCGAATAAAAAGCTCGTTAAGAAGAAATAAAAAAAAGGATCAAATATTTTTTAATTAAAAAAATGAAATTTCGTTATTTGTTTTGACGAAGTATCAACATATTTAATTAAAGTTTGAAAACCCCAAAAAATACATGTCCGATACTACAGAGAATAAGTTTTCTTTTTATCAATTTACCAATAAAATGAATTTTATTTTTCGAGAAAATATTTTTGTTGGATTTGTTACCAAGAGGAGGATTGGTCAACCTTCCATGTCTCACCAACGACATCGATCGCTCAAGTATCGATAAATCCAAATGGTCCATTCACGAACAATGAATGTCAATTGACTTCATTAGCTGATTGTACAGTGTGGGTGCAACCATGTCTTTGTCGTGGTTCGATGAGATGGGTCCATCAACGTTGTCTCCAACGATGGATTAATCAGAAACAGAACGGCATTTCTAATGTGAATGTGACATGTCCACAATGTCGTACAGCTTATCAAATCTATTCCGCTCCCTTATCATTTCCAGGGAAGATTTTGGATTTATTCGACCTTTTCGTCCAAAAAGTCTGTCCACCATTAGCCGGTGCGTTATTGATCGGATCAGTTTATTGGACTGCTGTTACTTTCGGTGCTGTAACTATCATGCAAGTGCTCGGTCATTCCGAAGGATTAGAATTAATACAAAATGCCGATCCAATTTTTCTTCTGATGGGATTACCTGCAATTCCTGTTTTACTAGTCGCATCTCGAATGATTAAATGGGAAACTGCCATTTTCCGCGTATGGCGAAGTTACATGGCGAACATGGATCTATGTAAATATATCTTCGGCAGTTTCCGTCCTTCTTTAGCTAAGACAACTACTCGATCGAGTAATCCGACACAAGAACGAGAATTATGTGAATTGCAACACTTCTTCCTCGAACAATTGGACGAAGAATTGAAACTAGATAGAGAACAACAACCTGCATTACTGAAAGTTATTCGAAATGTGATGGGTGGACTTCTTTTACCAACAGCTGCCACTGCTTGTGGAAAACTATTTTTTGAACGTGTTTGTTCTAACATCCAACGAACATTACTTGGAGGCATCACTTTCGTTACAATAAAAGGTCCATCTTTTATTCTTCTTCCAACTTTCTTCATAATATTTTTAGGATTCTTTAAAATTTATTATAAGAAACAACAATTGATGAGAAAGGCTTTCCGTCTCGTTTTGAATGCGAATGATGTTGGATTTAGTTGAAAATGACAATTTGTTTCCCCCCCCAAGATCGTTCAACAATTGAATTATGGATGAAGACCATTTATTTCACTTTTTTCTCCTTCACCCAAAAAAAAAAACCACGACAATGAAAAGAAAGATTTTTTTTTTGAATATTTTTATTTTTCATAATTTCATACCAGTTCATCTTATTTCTTCTTTTTTCAATTATAAAATTGAAAATCGAAAAACATGGAAAATATCCTATTTTCCAACTTGATCACACAAAGAAAAAGAAAATAAATGGATTTTTCTTCAATTTTCTTTTTTCTTCTTCTTCATTCTTCTACTAATGGAATTGAATCTCGCTTTAAAAAAAAGAAATCGGTGGAACATTTCGCTTATGAGGATGACATCATTCGATTCTTTATCAAAAGCAAGTTCTAATGTTCATTCAACTTGAAAATCATATCAAATTTGCCCATTTGTTTTCAACTTATAGTCAATCCATGGCTTATAATCTCACCAAATATGCTAAACCGATCGGGATTAATCGTATTCGGATGTTCTCTATACAAATGCAGAAATATTGTGTTGATGATGTAAAGATTTATTGTTTCTACGAATCTACTAATGTTTTAGGCGACCTCTTAATTGATCAGGATTATGTTTTATTTCGATTGGGTCAACTCTGCACATTACTCACTTCATCCTCAGAGGACTTTTTTCTTCAAGTCTCTCAATTCTTCCACAAAATAATATACATTACAATATTCGTTTAATATTTCACAGATTCAACTAACAACGAAAAATGAAGGAAGAAATATTTATGCAAGTTGGAAGTTGGATTTGCCTATACTTCGAACGTCCTGCAATAACTCTATTTCCATCGATATAAAACGAGTTAGTTCTCTCAAAAGAAATTTGTTCTTATAAATTTTTATGGAAAATTTACATATCACAATCATTTTCAGATGAATATCTACTTCGAACCGAATCTTTTACAAGTAAAAATTTCTGACAATGTCAATGAAGATGAAGAAGAAAGTTCTATATTAATATTTTCTAACGATTAAAATTTTTTCTTTTTGTAGATAATCCTCTCTTCGAAGTTAAATTGGAACCACGATTATTATTTTTGGGAAGTATTCTTATCATTTTATTATGTTCTATCGTTCTTTTCTTCGTACCTTTCATCATTGCACGAAAAAAGAAAAAGCATAAAAAATGAAAATTTATTTAAAAATTTTTTCAGAAATTTTTCTTTTCAAAATTAACGAACTTTTCAATTTCGATTCGTCGTCTGTTATAATAAGAAAAGGAAATTCAACAATTTTACAATTTGTTCGTACGACCATTTCTTCAATTGTCTCCTGTAAATTAGAGATCTTCAAATATTTTTCGAATTTTTTCGATTTGTTAGAAATTTTAAAAACTATTTCTTCCAAAACATGACGGACAATTTTTCGATCTTCATCCTCATGAAATTCGTAAAATTGTTCATTAATCAGATAAATGTGATAATTCGAATTAATTTGTACTTTCTCCAAAATTTCTGATAATTTCATTTCTTCTTTAATTTCATGACAAATAATTGTTCTGTCAATTTCTTCAATTCTCAAATGAATTCCAATTGTCCAAAGAATTTTTAAACGAGAAACTCTGAGACGATTGACACGTCGTTTCCACATGTCTCTCGAATGTTGATATCTCCAATCGATATTTCGTCTTTTCAATAAATGTCGAAAATTAGTCAACTTTTTTTCAAGTTTGAAATTTCTACTAAATTTCATCGAGGGAAATTTTCTTTCTTTTTCCACTTCTATATTCCGAATGAACTCAACATCATTCGTGAGAGTTCGATCGTTGAATGATGTCAATGGAAAGAAGTCACATATATCTGTTTTTCCTGAACATTTATGAATTATTTTGTGATTATTTGAACAAGTTAATGAACAATATTTCTTGAAACATTTTGGACATTTGTATATGAAGTCAGTTTGGAAGCAAACTTCACATTTTCCATCCATCAAATTCACAGTGTGTACCCTAATTAAAAGTTCACATGGATGTTAAGAGCTTGAATTTTGGAAATAGTGATGATGACAGATGAAATTTAAGAGAGAAATAGATCGAAAAAATTTTAATATGAAAAAATTGAAAAATACATTAGTTCAATAGTCATTGGATGGACCACCATGTTTTTGGTAGGATTTGACTAGTCCACTTAAATGATTCAATCCTTCATACACTCCATCACCTGATATACAATTCGTCGCTTGCACATGCCACGGTCGAGTTAATTTATCTAACAACATTTTTGATACGATGTCAGATGGATTCATTGCGTTGGGCATATCCTGTTTATTCGCCAATACCAACACAGGGGCATGTCTAGGAAATTCTTGAGAAGAGATAATATTATACAATTCATCTCTGGATTCACCAATTCGTTCATGATCACTTGAATCGATCATGTAGATGAGAGCATCTGTTCCTTGATAATAATGATGCCACAAAGGTCGAATCTTTCCTTGACCACCAACGTCAAATATTGTCATAGTCAAATTCTTGCACGGTTTCACCGTTTCTACATTAAATCCAATTGTTGGAATAGTTGTAACATTCTCATTTAATTTGATTTTGTACAAGAGAGTTGTCTTCCCCGCACCATCTAAACCAAGTAGTAATATACGAGAGGGATGGTCACTCCAATTCTCATAAAGATTCATCAACTTTCCTAATAATAAACCCATTATTCCACCGATAGTAGTTCCTAGTGTTTGATTACTTCTTGGAAATCTTATTCTCGATATTTTTTTTTCTCTTCTAAATTTCATTTTCGTTCAATTTATACATTATTGACAATATACAAACATCGTCAATGTTTCCACGTTGGTCAGTTTGACCAATATTCTTATGCAACGAAATTTAATAGAACTGAATAACAAATAAACATCGTAAATACTTCCACGTAACTCCTATTTGTCAGAACATTGGTAAACTTTTCATTGCGAATTATTCAACTTTAATAAGCCTTTTTTTGAAACAATATTTTAAAAGAAATTGATTATTTTCTTGTAGGAAACATATTTGATAAATTAAAAGAATTACCATGTAATTACCACATTGTTCTTAACGATAAGTTAATGATCTAATAAAGAAATTAAATCCATCAGATCTATCTAATCTAATCGTTCTAAATAAATCGGAATTTTATATTAATTAAGCGATCATAAGCTGATAAATTGACATGGCCAGATGAATTGAGATTGAACTCTAAAAATTTTATCCACTTTCATTATTTCCTTTCATTAATGAATTAGTTTTTATGGTTTATAATCTACATATTGACATTCGTAAGAAGAATAGATATAGAAGATAATTTACAATTTCTACTACGCTATTACCATTATTTTGATATATTCAATTCATGTTGTTGTAGGTCATCTGATCGAATAACAAAGAGAATATCTTCTGCTATTTGTGTTTTTTTTTTACTACAGTTCTACAACATGCTATACACACTACTGTTATGAATGAATGAAAAGGAAACGTCAAAATGAAAAATCTACAGAGCAAATTCTTTCTAGAGATTTAGTATATTAATTATTATAAGATAATTCTGTATAAAAAATTGTCCATAATCATATGGAATATTAGGAAGAAATCAATTCAACAGTTTCCGTATAGAATTATTTTGATGGAACTATGTTTTACTGAATGAAAATATTGTAAATACTGTTCGCCATTTGATGAAGAAGAAAATGTTGAATAATAAAAATCAGTAAAATGTCAGTTGTTATGCCATTTCTGCTAATCAGAAACGCCTTCAGACAATTTTTTTTATTTATTTCCTCCACTTCTTTCTAGTCATTTGGTTTGACTGTCTAGTAAGCTCGATTATTTGAACTTGTAATGAGAATGGAATAAATTTCGAATGATGTCGACCAATTAATATTTCTTCAATTTAAATGTACGAATTTGGGAATAGTGTAATTATTTATTAATATGTCTAATAACAGAAAATATTCTTCTGTGAAAGATGTTTCCATCAATGGAGTTATAATGTAAAACGGAACGATTCTCCAATGGGAAGAAACCGTCATGAAATTTGTGAGTAATGGAATTTACTTTTTTCTTCTCATCACCACAATAGACTTTTTCATTTGTTTATTTATTTTCTTTTACGGAGGTTGTAGACAAAACAAAATTTTTATTTAGCAAATTTAATTTTTAAGAGAATTAGGTAAATATTTTAGGAATTATGGATAATGGTTTGAGTAGTGCCATGATTAAGAGTGCCTCCACCATCATTGGTGGTGGAGCTGCTATTGGCTTAGCTGCTTACATTGGATATCGGATAGCTACTGATTCAACTGCCGCTAAAAGATTAAGAGATCCAGCACTAAACGATAAAGTTTCATATTTTAAAAGGATTTTTAGGTTCGTTCATATTTAATGAATTAGATTGAAGAATTATTGGCATCGTTGAAATTGTCGGATGATTGTCTTGTTCGGATTATGAGTGAAATGTTAAATGGAATGGAGAAGGGTCTATCAGAAGAGACTCATCATGACGCTTCTATAAAAATGTTCCCAACATTCGTTCGAGATACTCCGACTGGTCAAGAATGTGGAAGTTTTCTAGCACTTGATTTGGGAGGTACAAATTTCCGAGTTCTCCGTGTTGATTTAAGGAAGGAGAAAATTGAGATGAAATCTAAAATTTTTCTCATTCCTTTAACACTGATGGTTGGTGAAGGACGGCCATTGTTTGATCATATCGCTCGTTCCTTAGCCGCTTTTATTCACTCTGAAAAAATAGAAGTTCCATCTGGAGGGAAAATACCTCTCGGATTTACTTTCTCTTTTCCTTGTGAACAATTGAGTTTGAGTTCGGCACTATTATCTACTTGGACGAAAGGATTCGATTGTCCTGATGTGGTTGGAGCGGATGTGGTAAAATTACTTCAAGAATCGATCAATGCTCTCGATGTTAATGTGAATGTTGTGGCTCTCGTAAACGATACGGTCGGAACGTTGATCGCTTGTTCACATCGTGAACGTAATACGAATATTGGACTAATTTTAGGGACAGGATCGAATGCTTGTTATATGGAACAATTGGAAAATGTGGGAACGTGGACACAGGAAACAGACAAGTTGCCTAGTCAAGTTATCATCAATATGGAATGGGGAGCGTTCGGTGACAAAGGCGAATTGAATTTCATCCGTTCTTCCTATGACGAAGAAGTCGATTGCGCGTCTCTCAATCCCGGAAGACAAACGTTCTATTTCCATTGAATCAATTTTTAATCATTTCCTGCAGGTATGAAAAAATGATTTCCGGAATGTATATGGGAGAGATTGTTCGTTTAATCATTTTGGATTTAATGGAACGAGAAATGTTATTTATCGGTCATATGAGCGATGGTTATAATGATTATCGTGCACCACTTTATACAAAAGTTTTTTTTAAATTAAAATTAAATTCGATCGAATTGATCCATTCATTTTAGAATGCATTTTATACAAAATATGTCAGTGAAATTGAAATGGATGCCGGTATTACATTCGCTAATACGAAGAGAGTTCTTGAAGAGATCGGTATTCGATCACCGACATTCGACGATTGTGCTATTGTGCAATACGTATGCAAAATTATATCGAGAAGAGCAGCATCATTATCAGCTGCTGGAATTGTAGTTCTATTGAATCGAATCTATATGAATACAGGAAAAGCGAATATAACTGTGGGAGTAGATGGATCTCTTTATCGATTCCATCCCAAATTCAAGAAGTATATGGAAAAAGTGATTCATCGATTGAAACATCCTAATGTGATGGTTCGTTTTTTTCAATTCTCCTCAACTTCTATTTAAATTTTCCTTCCAGCCGAAATTGGTTCTATCTCAAGATGGTTCAGGAAAAGGTGCTGCATTGGTAGCCTCCATTGCAAACAATTGGTAAATTAATCTTCTTTATTATCGACAATGAGAAAATTGTCCAATGAACTTTCGATTGAAAGATGAAAAGCAAATTCACAATGGAAATTCAAAATTTCTTTAACACAAAAAGTCTATTTCTTTTACACTTTTTTTGTAATAATATTTATCTATTTCCGCTTTTTCTTCTCTCGATGATGATCACATTCTTCTCCTCTTCTCTCTCGATTATTTTTAATGAAAAAATTTTATTTATTTCCCGTTCTTTAGTTCAGCTCTCATTCTCCCAATTTTATCATATAAATATTTTCTCGGTGTCTCACTCATCCATTTGGGTAACGAATCTCCCTTCTCAATTTTCATCGATTCAGACATATCATTCCGATCGAATGTGTTTGGCGGATAATAATCTGCATAATCATATTCCCGGAACGGTACCTCATGTACAATAAAGCCGTAATCTTTCGCTTTTCCAATTTCGATTTCTAACATCTGAAACTGCTTCTGACAAACGTCTACAAATGAAAAAGTTTTTTTAGGAAAATTTATTTTGATACTCTAAAACTAGTAACGTGTTTTGTTAGGATGTAAAATCTTCCCACTATCATCATCAATGAATTGTTTCAGTAATTCAACATTCTACAATAAAATTCAGTTATACTCATTCCTAATAATCTACTAACTTTATAATGAACAATCAAATACTCATCTCGACATAAAGGACACGGATTTCCCGTTCTATAAATTCCCCCACTCTAAAATTTTAATAAAGTCTTCCCTTATCAACAAAATTAACAATACATTGTTGTCTTGTTTTTAAAGGTAATTTATTTCCTTTAAAATTTCGGACGTACAATTCCCATACTCGATGTGTTCCATACGCTTCTGCATATGCTGAAATTGAAGAGAATAGTTGAAAGACAAAATAATTCATTTATTACACCTTCACTCTTCAAATATCGGAGACTTGTATCCAAATTATGAATGGTGAATGTTTCCCCTCTTAATGTCGTCTTCTCTTTACCAATCGAAGTGACTTCACTCGACAAAAACTTTTTCGATGACGAATTCACTAATTGCTTAATTGGTAATTTATTCAACTTCGATTGAGTTGTCAGTTTCATCCAGTTTCTTAAAATGTTCATCATTCTCTCTTTCGGATAATTCTGATTTTAAAAAATTTTAAGAAATTATCAGCTAATTTTATGAAATTTGAACAAATTAACATTTTTGTATTAACAATTTTTAGTTTAATTTTTTATCTTTAATCTCACAGAAATATCTTAATTCAAATTCAAATCAATCCTTCTCACAAGTCAGAACTTTTTCAATATCATCATAATAGAATATATTATATGTCATAACATGGTTTAAAATTTTTCATGAATTATTAATAAACAAAATATGAGATAAGTTAATTCATATGTTATGGTTCTTTCTAATTAGCAATGAACTATATGCCCTCCAATATACCATTCAGCATGACAACCATTACAATAGTTTGAACTGAATAAGATTAAAATAAAAATATCGTCAACGCCTAAAAAATTTTTACTAACTGACATAAAGCACCAGGAATTGAACAATGGCTTACGGTACAAGGATCAACGAAACAAGTTACCCAATTACATTGGCCTAAATTACCGAATGGCAATTTAAACGCAGTTGCGCTTGTTGATAATAGGAATAAAGTTGTGAAGATTAATGCGAGAAATTTCATTTTAGAAAATTTATAATTTAGATAAAATTTGGGGAACTTCCTTATGTCTTATATACTACACCATAAGAGAAAGTTAGCAAATGGTTGGGTGAATCTATTTTTCAGTTTTTTTCATACACTCCCACTCGTTTTATGAATATGTATTTAAGAATTTGCTAGCAAACAGAACTTTATAAAATTTTCAGAAAAATCATATATTCATTACTGAAATTAGATTGGGGAAAAATGTGAGCCTTTTGTGCTCTATCGTATCTCATTAAGCGTAGTAAGGCATGTAATCGATTGTAAAATTGACATCAATTATATAAAACTAACTTAAGCCAAAATTAATAGATTATCATTATTATTGTACTGATTTATAATTTATGAGTTTTGCACCAATTTAGAGACCAAAAAATAAAAATCAACATAATTTTTCACACATCCAATACTTTGCTTGTAAGAAAAATTTAAAAATCTTTTAGTATTACAAGAGCATTTGATATAGTTTTCTTGAGGACTACATTTTATTTTAATTTTCGATAAATGTTTGTTTCTTTTATAGTTTTACGAATTTGTTTAGTTCTTCAACATTCATATTATAATCTTTGGGGGATGTCGACATATTTTTTGGTATTAATCGTTGTTGCAATCTAGTTTATTACCTGCCAGACTAAACCATTCGGCATTGCAACCATTGCAATAATTTGAGCTAGATGAAATCGAAATTAATGATAAAACTGTATTAATAAATAATTTTAATAACTAGCACATAGCTCCAGAGATGTCACAGAAACTAAATTTACATGGATCTTCAAAACAATTAACCCATTTGCATTGTCCAATATTTCCGAAAGATATCTTCACCGCACTCACTTTTGTTTTCAATAACAATAGTGCTATGAAGATAAAAATTGATGACCCTAACAATTTCATTTTATTATATTTCTTTTTTAAAAGTTTTTAACGACATATATAGAAACATGATAAGGGAAAGTTAACAAATGGTGAAACACTT
The DNA here is from genome assembly GCA_023231475.1 of Seison nebaliae. Taxonomy (NCBI): domain Eukaryota; kingdom Metazoa; phylum Rotifera; class Pararotatoria; order Seisonacea; family Seisonidae; genus Seison; species Seison nebaliae. The sequence continues at coordinate 37,468 of JALJEE010000349.1, read as the reverse complement.
ATTTATTGAGACGACAAACTAATTGCTGAACTATATATAACATATTTTAATAAGTTTGACTTATTTCCACTTTTTTTCTATCAGACAATTTCTATAGGAAAAAGTTTATTTAAATTTAGTAATTTCGTTTAATTAAATTAATTATGACATTATGAAGTTAATTATGTAAGGCAGGAAATGATCTCATACGTAATTTTTCGACTTCATTTTGAAGAAATTCAATTTCTTGAGCTTGCAGTCTAGCCAGTTCCTCTAACCCTCGTTTTTCACTGATTTGTTTGAATTTCTGCTGGGCCATTTCCAATTTGTCTTTTTTAGCTACAAAACATATTTAGTATATACATAATTTAATATAATATATTAATGTTTCATTAACCGAGAGTTCCCACAGGACGCTTTTTTTCGCTTAAAGTGATGTTGTAATCCTTTATTGTTTTTTCTAAATTGGTATTGGTTTTACGTAACTGAATTAAATTGATTAAATTATTGGATTTAAAAAAAAGTGAACTGATTCTATACTCATTCCAATTTTAGATTTTTCTTGTTCCAATTCTTTCCGTTTCTTCTTCTCAATCTATTTCAATGCTTAGTTTACAATTAGTTTCATAAAATCAAACCGATTGTTGTACTTCGAGAGTTTTTTCTAATTGTACTAACTCCTTCTCTTTCATCGCATCATATTTCTGAATATTCTCCAAATATTTTCTCGTTTCATTAGTCACTTTGAAGAAAGTGATGTCGTGTTCTCTTTTTCGCAAATCTTGGACTCTCATCTCCAACTTGTCATTCGTCCACTCGATCTGTTTCAGTCGTTTTAAAGTTTCCATTTTGTCATTCATTTTACTAAGAATTTGATTTCCAATTTCCTTATGAAATTATCCAATTAATTCATGCATATATACATCGGAATAGGAAAGAATAAGATTTAACTTTGACAACTGCATTCAATTCCTCAATACGATGACGTTCTAATAAACAGGACGATTCCGATCTCAACGTATCACTTTCCGTTGTAATTTCGATTCTTCCCTGTCTCATTTCGAATTGTATTTCGAAGTCGAAAGAATGCTGCCGTTTAACCGCCTTCACACTAAAAGAAGTAGTAATGTTGAATTATATCGCACAAATTTCATTAACTTTGCCAATTGTTCAATAAATTTATTGTGTTTTTCACTTATCAATTGTTGTTTGCTGCTATGACGATGAACGTCATGCATGATTTCAATTATCATTATTTTTATATGATCACACTTATCTTCCAAGTCCAAACGTTCCTGTCTATATTTGACTAACTGATCCCAAATATACAAATCACATCCGTCTGGTTTGTTAGCGGGTAAGTTCATATCGGTTAAACGCTGATAAACTTCTGTTTTGCGTCTGGTGATAATTATTTTTAAAGATTTGAAAAGATTTTGCAAATTCTCATTCTCCAATAGGGCGATGTTACTTGGATTATCTTCTATAGTCTCCTGATTTTTAATTCCTCCTCGAAGATTATACTGATGCATCATTGTTTCTTTGAGTGGTGGTTTGAGATCGTGTAATTCTTTCTGGAACGATCGATCGATCTCTTTCATTTCTAATTGTAATTCATTGTGTTGTTCTTTCAAATGATCGAAAGCTCCATTCCCATCAATAATCAATTGACTTATTTGACGTTTTTCTTCAATTGACTCTTCAATCAAATTCTTCAATTGCTCAATACGCCAATTTAATTCTTCAACACACATAATCGAATACAGCAATCGGACTATGAATAATTCAGCTGAATAACATTTTTGAGATACTTCAACTCTTTCATTATGTAACTTTGCCAAATCAGTATCAAATATATCACAATCGATCATTAACTGATTAATTATCTCTCTTTTTTCTTTTCGTAAAGAATTATTCATTTTTTCACGATCATCATTCAGTTTCAAAGTTTTCTTTACATAACTCATCACTTGAGTTCGTTCTTCCGCTGAAAAATATAATTCTTGTTTGCCTTCTAATAAACATTTTGGTACATCGACTTTTTTCCGCAGTTCATCTTGTGGTCTGATTTCTAAGACTCCATGCATCATATCCATCAATCCTCGTTTTCGCCAATTATCTGCTTTATTTCTCTTGATTTCTTCCAGTCGTGCTAATCGCAATTGTTCTAATTCTTGTAATTGCTGTTCAGTTAAATATTGTTTTGATTTGATATCCTGTTTTAATACAACGAACATCGTTTCTGGATGTTCAACAAAAAAAGAAGTTCTTTCAAAAACAATTCTATCATCATTGGTTTCTGGCATCATTTCGAGCGGTTCTAATAAATTGCCCAAGGCAATCGGTTTCCGACTATTATCATCGAAGTCTTCATCCATACGATTGAATAATTCTTTATCAATTTGACCTTCGAAAAATTGACTAGCTAATTCTGTGATTCTTATTGGAGGTAATAGACTAATATCTTTAAGGATTTGCCGTATCTGACCTTGTTTTTGTTCAATTCGACTCTTTTCTACTTCTTTCCTTCCTGTCATTTCTTCAAATTTCTTGTTGAATTTCTTCATATATTCTCGAATTTGATGTTTCAGTAGAATTATTTGCTTCATTTTGCAATGCTTCGCCGTCAATTGTAATTGAGGATAGAAATACCAATCGTTTTGAGAGTTCAAATTAAATTCGAATTCTAGTTCTTCGTGCGTTTTCATGTGATAATAATTCTTCACCAAATTCCTCTCATAAATTTCAACTTTCCTTTGGAAGATTAGTTTTTTCCTTAGTTCTCGTTCATTTGCTTCTTCGGCGAATAAAGGGAAATTATTCAACTTTTGCCCATGAAGAAATGGCTAAAGGTAAAAGGAATTGTTTACGGTAGAAAGTATGTAGAGAATTAGAATCAACTAACTGCTAATCCTTTGACTTTCGTATTTAAACCGTCCCAACATTCCGCTTTGATCATATCTCGGACAAAAATATCTTTTGCAATTTGATTATTATATTCTTCCACCATCTAATATATTTGGAAAATAATTTGGAGTTAATAGTTCCAAGAAAGAGGAACTTCTTTTATTTCTTTTTCATTCTCATCTTTAATTTTCGTTTCCTCTTCAATATTCAATTCGAATTCATGTAATTCTAATTGTGCTATAGGATTCTCCTTTTGTCGATTAGCTTCCAAAAGTACGTCTAATTCTTTTCGAATTTCATCCAATGAAACCATAATTCCTTCGCGTGCATCACTATACTTTTCTTTCTCTATCGATTTTGCCTTAAATTTAATTAGATTAAAGTATATTATTAAATTCCAATATAATTAAGAACAGTTTCTAAATAGGCTTCGTACCATGGTTTTGATATAATTGTACTTTCACCGTAATATGGTGTCATCGATTTATCACCATAGATCTCAGCACTCTCAGTTGGATCATTACAATTAATGCGAGACTCATCTGGTATTGGAATAGCCATTTGTTCGGAGAACATTCGAATAGTTTCAACATATCTGACAGAATCAAGATTGATGAAAAATGTGAAATTTGGAATATACGAAACTTCAATTCAACGATTCCATACGTCTGATCATCACCAACAAAATAGAGATATTTCATTTTTGGAGAAATGTAAACGAATCGACAGTTCTCGATAGCTGGATTCATCACATGAACAATTTCTAATTCTGGTTGATTACTCAATCGAATATGGATATATCCATCAGCTCCACCTGATATCATTGTCACACGTTCAGAATTAAATTGCAAGTCGTTTCCCAAAAATATATGGGATGGCAACGTTTCGGCAATATCCAATCGAGTTACTCGTATGTTCTACGAAGAAAAATTGCAGGAAACAATCATCAAAATATTTATCGTTTTAGATTCAAATGAAAAAATGAAAAAATAATAAAAATTTAAATTAAAGAAATGATTAAAAACTGAAAATTAAATGGAGCATTCTTTTTACGAAACAACTTACAAGATTTTTGAATAATAATTGAATTTTAATAAAATCTTCAGTTATCACTAATTTCTTACGACGAAATGGTACTGGTTGTCTTTTAGTGGATAAAACGTCAAGATGGTTTGACTTATCACTCTGAGTATGCTAAAAACAATTATATTACACTCTTATTTTCTGTAACCCTAAATTTTCTAACTGTGTCATCTAACGCACGACGTGACGGTTTCCTGCCGGTTACAGCTGTCGCTTTTTTTCTTCTTCTCCGATCTCTTTTAATTTGTTCAGCTAGAATCTCGGTCTCATCAAATACATCTAAACCGGTTTCATCGTCATCATTCAGCTCTATTAGATCTGTATCAGGTGAGTCTTCGGTTTTAAGTAACGTCTCTACTGTACTAGGCGGCTGTTCAGCTGTCACTGGCTTAACATAACTATGTTTCGATGAGACAGATTGGGAGGAGAGACTATGCCTATCATCTTCTATATTTCTTTCTTTAGGTTTATTCTTCTTTTTTACCGGTTTCAATTTCTATTGATTCGTTTTCAATATGTCTAAAAAAATGAATTTCAGTTTAAACTTTTGCTAAATTTAATTCCTCGGGCAATTTAATTCGGTAAAGTGCATTAATTCCCAATGCGACGATCGTGTTTGGATCGATGAATCGAATTTTAGTTGCACATTTAGGTATGAAACTGTAATTAGTCGATACAGCTAGATAACCATGAGCTTTGGTTAGTAGTGTCATGTCCAGCGATTGGTAAATTGGACTCTCTCCACTCTCAGTCATATGTGCTGTTCGAGATATATTAGTTTGGGTGTGAAAAAAAAATAACTAAATAAATAAGCAGTGTTAAATTCGGAAATCTGAACAACATTGATCATGCTTTGTTTCAAATCTTTCTTTAACGGCCCAAAAGATTCTTCAATATATTTATCAGTATCAACATCGCTGTTAAATCTCTCTTGGATATTATATCCTGAAAAGAAAATCGTTAAAAAATAATCGTATTTTTGAATAATATCTAACCAATGATTAATCTGACTGATGATTCTTCATAAGTTTTCGTCAGCGAATTTTTTAGAAATCGGACAACACAATCGATATCCAAAGGAAATCCGATCGTTTCTTTCAAAGTTCAAGTTAAATCATTTATAAAATTTGCTTAAATAATTTAACTTATATGACCAACGATTTTGAAATGACATGACGTACCTGTAGTATGGTTTTCGGGAGGATCGCACACTCTCAGAATAAATAATCGATCAGTAGTTAATGCTATTAAGATTTGTGCTAAAGGTGCATATCTGAAAAAAGAAATATTTCTTTTTATCAAAATATTTTATGAAGATAAACGTCAATCTTATAATGGAAGCATCACATAAATGGAAATGACTCAAGAATACTGATGGCTTCTTAGAGGCGATACTGTACAGAAATAACTCTCCACTGAATGTTCCACAAACTAAAACATTAGTTCGATGGCCTAACTGAGCGGTTGTGATCTAAAAAGAGAATAATAAATTTTTCTCAGAATTATAAAACAGATTGAACATTGTTATTTGGTAACAGAAAATCGCTTATAACAATACCGTCAATATTGTTGGCGATTTCTACCAATCCATTTCGTCTAACAGTCAGGAAATATTGTTCAGTTTCTTCGTTTAAAGATGAGAGAAATATAATAGGTGTATCGTAAAATTTTTGAATTTCACTTATTTCACTTCCTTGACCATTTTTACTAATATAAGACAATTCGTTTTTCTTCAAAAAGGATGAAATTGAGAAGAAGGAAGGAGAAGAACTTTAGATAAAATGTATAATTTCGTTGCACCAATCGCCAATTTTTCAGCATTAACTTTCATTCTCTTGAAATTACCAATTTCAATTACATTCTTCTTAATCATTACCAGTTGTACATCTCCGTTTTCATAGATTAAATAAATTTTTGAATCCAATGTTGGAAGGAAATATATGATTGATAAATCTATTTGGGAGCAGAATGGTGTCGATGTCGGATCATGTAAAACTTTCACTTTATGATTCAGTAAATTTAACTACACAATTCCCCAATGGAAGACTTTATATGAACTAAATTCTAACCAAAAGTATCTCGTTATCTTCACAAATGACCAACGCTCGATTCATATCGAGATAATTAACAAATTTGGGAACTACATATCTTTTCAGTCCCAAATTTCGTTCAACTTTTTCCGTATCTTCAATCATTCCTTTAAAATTCTCTTATATTTTTAATTTAAGTATTAATCAATTAACCCGCAACTGCCATCGGTACGTTTCGATTATCATCATTACTCATTTTATTTTTATTGCAGTAATCATATTTCTCAAATTTCTCCTTCGACGAATTCGGCATTATGAAATCGCTAAATAAAATTAAGTTTAATGAGTTTAATGAAATTTTGTTTTAATACCCAGTAACATTTTAGTCGGACTATTTCCTTCTTCAGATATTTGGATATTCAACATATATATTTCGGTAGACGTTACCACAAGAACACTTTTCCAATTGAAGGGATTGCATGAACAGAATATTAAATTTTCCTCTCCCAAATCGAATTCGAAAATTTTATCATTCGAACTGTAATTGCTGAAGAATAATTGAGTTATTAGACAAAATACTCAAAAATGAACAATATTCGAATGACAGTTTCTGGTGGTTTTGTAGCACAACAAACGACCTTTTCTCCAGGACATATCGATATGGATGATAATCCAAATAAAGCGACTTCGTGTATCTTGATTACACTCTTACCATTAGTGCCCTGGAGATAAAGGTTGGTAGGGAATGCTGCATCGTTCCAACTGATATATTTTCCGTCGTTCGACATTGTCAAGTTAAAGATGCCATCTGGAGCATTCTTAATTTTCTTAGTAATCCTACCATCATTTCCATTCAGAAATTGGATATTGTATTTGCAACTGAAAATTAAATGATCATCAATTTCTACAGATTGAATGTCTTGAGGTTTAGAGAAACTCCATCTAAATATATTTGGGATGATTGATGTGAAAGAATGAGATAAAATATTAACAATAATATTGGCTTGACCTCAAGAAATTTATTTGCAGCCATGATTCCTTATTTCATTATACACGTTCGATTTACTCAAATACCATAGTAACAAATTAATTTCTTTCATTGAATTAGATATCAACGTGCGCTTCATATTTTTTGGAATGCTTTTCAGTTTTATTTTTTAGCTTTATATTTAGCTAAATGTAGAATTTTAAAATTAAATAAGCTAGGTAATTAAAATAAATGAATATATATTTAGATTCAAGAAAGAACAATGAGCAATAGGAAATGTTTTCTCTCAGTAATAAATTAGAAGTAATCGCCTTCAATTAATTACAATTTTTCATAAATTTTCAATACTTTTACTTTCGCTTCTGTAATACTGCATTCACAATTATGAATATCTTTTATTTGTTCGATTGGTATTGATCCGTGAAATATTTTAGAGCGGCTTTATATGCGAAATAGTTAATCCAATTGTTCCTACATATCCATTTTTTCAGTGATTAACGCATTCATATATGATATGATTTTTTGTTTCCCTCCGAAAATTATAAGTACTTACTCGATCCAAGAAAATCCGCTATTTGATTTGAAAAGTGATTGATTCTAGTGCTGTGAATATGATTCGTGAGTCCAAAGTGATAAAACTCGAGTCCTCCTTACATTTTGGAAAAAAAATCCAGACATGCTAAGAGTCTTATACATACAAGGCTCAAGCCAAGCTACTAGCCAGACTCATGCTTTGGCTCGAGCCCTTTCATGAATCGATGCGCTGCGATGCGTTCCATCGCGGAGCACGTTGCAGAGCACGTTGGTATTTCTGGAGGTGAAAGATATTCTTGCAAATCTTCTTCGTTTTCTATGTTTAACATTGACATCATATTCTCTGGCATGACATTATCGAAATTAAGCTAACTTTCTAAGAATTTTCAATTTGACAATAATCTATCATTCCGCTTTCTTAATAGTCTCATTTTTAGCCATCAACACAGAAACACTAGCATTGTGAATTTAAAATTGATTAAATGTATAACAAAAAATAAAGTAGAAGTCTCTTAAATATGTTTTGTTAAAAAAATATAATACTATAATAAAAAAATAGAGCTGGGTAAAAAATCTCTTTAGCGAAAGATGTAGAACTGTCCATAAAATTTCCAAATTGGCTGTAGAACTGTCCATATTTTTAGGAAAAGGAGTAGAAATGTCCTATCTTATAAAAAAAGGAGTAAAACTTTCAAAAACAGGAAAAAGTGGAGTATAATTTTCCGTAATTTCTTAAAAAGGAGTAGAACTGTCCAACGAAGTTAAAAAGGAGTAGAACTGTCCAAAGGAGTTTTAAGAAAGGAATAGAACTGTCCGAACGAAAGAAGTAGAACTGTCCTTTTTTCATAGCTACTCAAAAGGAGTAGAATTATCCGACTACCATCATAATAACGGAAATAGTAAACATTATATTTCATATATTAAATGAAAAAGAAACTGGAGTTTATTCTCTGAATCAGTCATATATGAAAACAAACATAACTTATTTGGTCCTTATTCAATTGTACTTATTATTGTAACACAAAACATTGGGCCATAGGCAGTTGATGCCTGTTATAGACCATATTATAGTATACATAGGAGAGTGTCCGTTAAAATTAGTTTGGTCGCCCAAGATTTATTTGAAGTATATGTCAGGAGAAGTTTTTTGAGAAGAACATGATGACATTCAATCGATCTGATAATTACCAGTTAATTCATTTAATAGTTTCTTGGTAGATGTCTGTTTGTTGATAATTTGAATCCTTTAGGTTAACACATGGTAAATGTCCCATTTAGTGTAATGATTCGTAACAAATACGAACTAATTGTTTTTTTTCTAAGAAACATCTCGATTCGTACAGTGTAATAGAGTTTTCAGGATTACTTTGTCTATCATTTGCCTAACAAATATGTTTGGTCATTCAATTATTTGTCTAAAAATTTGCTTGTCATCTAAAAAATTAAATTGTAGGTTGGGTTTCTTATCGTTTCCAATGTTCTCTATCATTTTCTATTACATCGTTCTATTACATCATTCTATTACATCTATTACTTCAACCTTCTTACTATTAGGAGTATGCTAAAGGTAAAAACCTAGCATAATGATGATCATTTTGCTTTCTTTTTCATTGTTGTAAACTAGAGATACATAAGTCTCATTCAAAATATCTCTTCACGTAAATTCTCTTTGACAAAGATTTCGATAAATTGATTTTTTTAAATATTGTGAAGTTCAATTGAAGTTTTACAAATGAACTTCCGAACAGCGTTAAAGAATCATAATTTTATGAAGCTTCTTGATCAATCACTTGATTGAGAATCATGCATTGCTAAATTATCAAATAAATTAGAAAAAAAATATTTTCATCATTTTTATTTTTCCAAAATATAATTTTTTAATTTTTGATTACTATTTATGATAGACAACCTCCCTATTAAAACACATTGAAGTGTATAAACATAATTCGCTTAACAATATATTGTAAAATCGAATTAAAATCATTTCTTTATTAAATGAATATTGGAAAAATGAAATTTTTAATTTTTTCATTAATTCTTCTTCACTATGGTACTTATGGACTAAACTTTCACGAGTATATCGATGAATTAGTATCTTATATTGATCATTTGTATAGAAATCAGTTATCAATCATTTGGAATTTTCATAAATTAATTCTCTTTTAAAAAAGCGAAAGGTTCGACGATGTATCTCATACATCATCTGCTTGGAAAAGTTTTTTCTTAAGTTTTTTCTTTGAAAAGAAACATAAATATTTTAGGTATTCCAAAACCGCCAAACCAGAATAAAATTATTTCTGAACTTGGAATTTATATTAAAACGGCATTAGCAAATTCAAAAGAATTATTGGTCAACAATAAACGAAATATCGTCAAAAAATATCCAATGCAATTTTTGGGAGTAAATACTGCAGATATATTAGCCTCTCCTGATTTCCAGGATTCTTCTCCTCTAGTTTTTAGAAAACAGTTAATTCATCAACATATTCTTCCACCTGATGAAGGAAAGTTTATTTCTTCTCAATATAATTAAAAGTCTCATTTTGTCAAACAGTCCAAAGGAGTATTCGTTTTTATTTGAGAGAATATGTCCTACCTTTTTTCGGTTACCACCCGCCAAAGAGTTTATTATTAATTTTTTTTCCATTTGAATTATTTCATTATTGTAAAGAATTTCTTTTTTAACAAAGAAAATAGGATTTAGATCATTATGCGATTGTCCTACTTGGTCACGTATGTCAGCAAAGTTTCGTGCTAATGTTAGACCGCAAAGTATACAGGTTAAAAAAGATGTACAATCATGTAAATGATATTTTGATTATTTAGCGAGAATATTGTAACAATATTGGAGATTCATCAAGGTTCATACCACATGCTGATTTCCACAGTGATATTGTTGAAAAGCATATGGCCACTACTCCTCGTTTCTTATTAGAAGATACAAGATTCACAGGTTAACTTTCGTTCTCACAAGTCAGTAGATGGAGATTTGTATTCAATAGATTTTGAAATGAACGCCACTATTAACACTCATGCAATTAAACATAGATACTCTAAATTTACGAGTGCAGTAGACCCGATACTTAACGTGCAATTTCGAGCACTTAATCTTAAGATAAGACATTTCGTCGGACGAACAAAGGCACACGCTGAAATGCAGCAATCTACTTTCTCATTTCCGAGAAGTAATCTTTTAACGTTCTTAGCATTTTCATTACAACGTCAAACTTGGGAGAATAGAATCATTGGAAGCACTAAGAGTAAAATTTATCCAGCAACAAAATATTCCTTAGGACAACTCATCAAATCAACTTTAGAGAAACAATTTACTCATATTAATGTTAAAGTGAATAGAAAATTGAAATACTCATATTATAAAGAAGCTTCGTATTATATGGTAGAGAATTTGAGGGAGGATGTGGATGAAACATATTTATCATTCGATGACTATTTAATACAGAAGAGTTTAGCCCAAGAATTATCGAATGCAGTTCTCTGTTTCGAAAGGAGGAAAGTGAGAAAGGATATAGTTCAGAATACTTTATTACCTGATGTACATGACGCAGATTTCCTCAATTTCTATACAGGTGCTGAAGACGACAATTTGGATGATGCTTATATAATGGGAATGAAACGTGGTGAAGGAAAACTACATAAAGCATCATATTTAAAATCAACAAAAGGGGGACGAGCATCGTTGAAAACTGGAGTTATAGCGGCAGCATCAAGTGCCGCTATAATTGGTGGTTCTGTGGCGGCTGCCAAAGCAGGAAAACGTTTATTAATTATTCTACAAATTAGTTATTTGAGAATGTCATTATTAGGTGGACCAACACCGGCTCAAAGTATACCTAATCTGCCAAAAAGTACTATTAAAACACCATCACTAATACCGATAATCCCACCAACTTCACCGATGCGCAAACCGGTTAAAGTAAGAACGTCTCCAAAACCAACTACATCGGAAGAAGTTAAGACGAGCAAAGAAACAACGGAAGATCGTTTGATTTTGTTAAAAGAAACTTAGAATAACATAAATTTGCAGCTTTCAGTCACCTTGGTCCAGGTGATCCAAATAAGAAAGGTAAATTATATTAAATTTTATTTTTAGAATACTTTTTTAAACTGTAGTGTTAATTGAAATTAAGTCGAATTGGGATACAAAAGATGTGCGTTAGTTTGTTTTATTAAACTGTAAATTAATTTCAAATGCTACTTGCGGTTTCTAGCTCGATACAGTTAGACTCTGTGATTTTGTTTAGAATATATCTAACTCATTTTCGCGGTTATTAGATATAGATTATTCTCGAGGTTATTCTTTCATTTAATCCACATGAACTATACTGTTTCACCTACGTAGATAAGCGTAAGAATACTAACGAATTTGAGAAATTTATGGAAAGAAGTCATGAAACTGGTAAGATTGACGACAGTTAATTTATATTTTTTCTTTTAAAACTTCATCAAATATCACAAGGTACGATGGAAGGAGCAAATAGTTGGTTGAAAACTTATAAGGATCCGAGATCAAGAACGAGACATTTCTATTAAAAGGAAATGAAATAAATAAAAAATGATTTAAATAAATAAAAATTAAATAAAAATGATTATTGAAATTTGAAGAATTAGAATAACTTTTGAAATAAAAAAATCTTTACTAAAAGAAAAGTTTAGCTTTGAGTGAATGTAAGAAAATTTCTTGAAAGATTAGAATTTTTTTCTTCTGATGAAGTTGTACCATTTGACATTGCAGAATGCGACGACGATCACACAATCTGTTCATGGTAGCTTTACCGGCATTAGTCGCCAGCAAGAGATTGTATTGGCAAGAGGAAGATTTATTGAATTGATTAAATATGATACGGAAAATAATAAACTAGTAACGATACATAATGTCGATACATTCTCAGTAATTCGATCTCTCGCAACTTTCCGATTGACTGGATCAAATAAAGACTATTTAGTAGTGGGAAGTGATTCAGGTCGTGTTTCCATTTTGGAGTTTTCGATTGAGAAGAATATTTGGGATATTAGACAAATGGAAACTTTTGGGAAAAGTGGAGTACGTCGAGCAATTCCCGGGCAATATTTGGCGGTCGATCCAAAAGGTAGAGCGATTATGGTGGGAAGTATTGAAAAGCAGAAATTTGTATATATTATGAATCGAGATAATGAAGCAAATTTAACGATTTCCTCACCTTTAGAAGCACATAAATCGAATACAATCATTTTCCATATGATTGGAGTGGACGTCGGTTATGAGAATCCAATTTTCGCTTGTCTCGAATTGAATTATGAGGAGAGTGATATGACATCGATTTCGAACGAGGAAGATCGTAAGAAGATCGAAGAGAATTTATTGAGTGGAGAAGGACAAATGGGACATTTGGACTATAGTGAGAAACAGTTAAACGAAGTGAAACAACAATTGACCTTCTATGAATTAGATTTAGGATTGAATCATGTCGTCCGTAAATATTCCGAACCATTAGATGAACCAGCAAATTATTTAATATCTGTCCCCGGAGGCGATACTGGACCATCAGGTCTAATTATATGTTCGGAGAATTATATCACTTATAAAAATTTTGGAGATCAACCTGATATCAAAATGCAAATTCCTCATCGTCGAAATAGTATCGACGATCATAACAGGAAAATCATCATAACAACAAGTGCCATGCATAAAATTCGATTATTCTTCTTCTTCTTCCTTCAAACTGATCAGGGCGATTTGTTCAAAGTCACTTTGACAACGAAAGACGATTTGAGTGTGAGTGAAATGGTCATAAAATATTTCGATACAATTCCTGTGGCGACAAGTCTAAATATTCTCCGATCAGGATTATTGTTCTGTGCTGCCGAATTTGGCAATCATCATCTCTATCGAATAACTTCATTGGGAGATCATGAAGATGAGATTCAATTCTCTTCCTTAAATTCAGACAATGAACAAATGGATTATTTCCAACCTCGTTCTCTTCGCAATATGAATTTGATCGATGAATTAACTTCATTCTCTCCCATCATTCAAATGTACGGGGCCGATTTAGCACATGAAGATCATTTACAATTATACATGTTATGTGGCCGATCAGCTAAATCGACATTGAGAATTTTGCGTCATGGACTGGAGATTAGTGAATTGGCCGTCAGTGAGTTGCCATATAAACCGACAGCTGTTTGGACGTTGAAGAAGAAGAATGAAGAAAAATATGATTCATCAATCATCATCAGTTTCGATAATGCTACACTCGTTCTGTCGATTGGAGAGACGGTAGAAGAGATTGTCGATTCAGGATTCATTGGAACAACATCGACAATCAATTGTTATCAAATGGCAGATGATGCACTTGTTCAAGTTTATCCGAAAGGTATTCGTCATATTCGATCAGATGAACGTGTTAATGAATGGACTCCTGGAAGACGAACTATAACTCATTGTGCCATCAACGAACGACAAATAGTTATCGCATTATCAGGTGGGGAATTGATATATTTCGAAATGGATATTCAAGGGCAATTAAAAGAGTATAACGAACAATATATTGTATCATCTGATGTGACGTGTATGTCATTGCCGAAAATAGAGCAAGGTGAAAGACAAGCTAGATGGTTAGCTATCGGTCTCTCAGATCATGCAATCAAAATAATTTCATTAGATGTCGACGATTGTCTCCAACCATTAGCGACACAATCAGTTGATGGAATTCCTGAATCGATAGTTTTCATTCGAACACATTCAACTCAATTCAATCACAATCTCACAACAACTTCATCCTCAACTATGCTAGGTTCATCCATTTTATATTTATGTATTGGACTAAATAATGGATTATTAATTCGAACGGCTGTCGATGATTTATCGGGAGCATTGATCAATTCTCGAACCAGATATTTAGGCAATCGTCCGCTCAAATTAATTCGAACTTCTATTAACAATTGTGATGCTTTATTAGCATTGTCTTCAAGATCATGGTTGGGATATATGTCTCACGATCATTTTGAAATTACACCGTTATCATATAATGATCTATTAGAATATGGTGCAGGATTTTCATCTCAACAATGTGCTGACGGTTTAGTGGCGATTAGTGGAGCAACACTAAGAATTTTAGGATTAGAGAAATTGAATGTAAAATTCCATGAGACTCAAATGAAATTAAATCATACTCCTCGTCGATTTATTGTGAATCCGGCAAACCGTCATGCATATATCATCGAACGAGATTATCTCGCACTTACCATCAGTGGGAAGAAGGAACGGAAAGAACAGTTAGGAAAAGAGTTAGAAGAGGCAGCTAAACAAAACAAAGAAATGTTCTTAAAAGAGAATACGACGAATGGAACTGAAGATGAATTATCTGAGGAGAAATTAAGTGAATTGAAACAACAACAACAATTTGTCGAATCGACGGCAGAAGCGTTAATCGACAAGTCTAATAAATTTTCAGAAGATGTTTTTGGAGCACCGAAATCATCAAAAGGGTCATGGGCTTCATTGATTCGTTTAATTAATTGTAATGTCTCAACGCCCAATGTCCCATCTACTCAGGAATTGATCGAAGTCGAACCAAATGAAGCGACTCATTCCATTTGTCTCGTTGACTTCCAACCAAATCAACGATATTTGTTAGTTGGTGTTAGTAAAGATTATGTGTTGAATCCGAAAGAGAATAAAGGTGGATATATCTACACATTTCGCATATCCTCCTCTTCCGATCAATCCAAATCACAAATGTTAGATTTCGTTCACAAGACACCGATAGAAGATGTTCCTGGTGCCATTTGTGCATTCCAAGGCAAAGTGTTAATCAGTGTAGGAAAGAATTTACGATTATATGATTTGGGTCGAAGAAGATTATTGAAAAAATGTGAGAATAAAGTTCAGTTTTCTTTTCGACGATCTTAATTAATTTTTCTTTTTGAAATTCATTCAACCAACTTCAGTTGTTGCCTCATCAAATTGTTGACATTCAAGCGATTGGCAATCGCGTTTTTGTAGGTGACATTCGTGAGAGTGTTCATCTACTACTCTATAAAGATAATCATTTTCTCAATTTAGCCGATGATACTTTACCAAGGTTTGACATAGAAGCATTTTTATTAAAGAAACCATTCAACTTTCACTTTTTTCACAGATATATCACTGCAATGTGCATTCTTGATTACAATACAGTTGCGGTTGCTGATAAATTTGGAACATTTGCCGTTCTTAGATTGGAAGGAGTCGATACAGTTGACGATTGGTTGAAACCGCACGTCACTAATTCTGGTGATGATCATGATGATTTGGATGAGCGAGTTGGATTAGATCCGTCTGGAACGAAAGGCTTATGGGATCGTGGTCTATTGAACGGTGCAAATAATAAAGTTCTTTCTTCTATTGAAAATCTTTCAATTTTAATTTGGTTTAGTTATACACTTTATGTCAATTCCGTTTAGCGGAAACAGTGACATCATTACAACGTGTCAGTTTAGTTCCAGGAAATAACGAAGTTCTTTTATATGGAACTATAAGTGGATCGATTGGTGTATTTATTCCGTTTAAATGTAAACCAGTTAATAATTTTAATTTTTTTCATTAATAATTATCATTCTTTATTTATTAGGATTATGCATTCTTCCAACATCTGGAAATGCATATGAGACAAGAATATCGTTTCTTGACTGGTCGTGATCATTTAACTCATCGATCAGCATTTCTTCCAATCAGGAATTGTATCGACGGCGACTTATGTGAAAAGTATAATACTCTCGACCTTCTTCGGAAGAAGAATGTCGCTGATGATTTAGATCGCACAACAAACGAAGTTCAATTTTCTTTTTTCTTTATTTTAAATTATTCGAACTTCATTTTTAGATGTCGAAAAAATTAGAAGATATTCGTGTAACTAATGCTTTCTAATAGTTTCTTATCTTTTCATTCTTGTTTTGTTATAATTAAATAAAATTCGGAAATTTATCTTTTCCTTCAAATTTAGATGGAAAATAATATAATTTCCCTTTAACAACTTAAACACTTCTTTCGGATAAGTAATTAGTAAATTGATATTTAAATTCGACAAAATTTCGATTAACTAAATAGAAATTTTAGTGGTACTTAATTGAAAGTGGCGGTGAGTAGAAAAGAAAATAATTTACGATGAATAGGAATTTCACCAAAGCAACCGGTGTAAGGTAAGTTAAGGATTTGTATAGACTCTATATTATAGAGAAAGGAAGAGAATAACAAACAGTAAAAATAATTTTCATTATTCCACGACAGAAATAAGTAATAACGAAAGAAACTTGAATTGAAAATTCCTATAAATATTGAATTGCTAATATCAATCTTTATTCTTTTGGTTCGTTAGTCATCGAATATTGATTTAGTTCAGTTTTCTTATTCGCTCACTTATCGGGGAGAGACCTTCATTATCCAAATCCATATTGATTTATATATTCGATGAATGAGAGTTCTTTTAAACAAAAAAAGAAATCATAGCATGAAATGACCATGAGCTTCAATAGAGAGGAAGGAACATACGGCACAACAATTTTCATATTTCTCAACTAAACAAACTTTCTACTTTATACTGCGCTACGGATGATACTATTTTCTCACAATTGTTCGTCGGCAATCTCGACATTTCTTTTCGATTCGTTCACTATTGAGAATTTCCCAGTTTACTTGATGTTTGAGATGAGAATGAGGAAATATATAATCATTTTCCAATATTTTCAACTGTGTGAAATTTAATGATGAACAATGTGTTTCTTATAAATATTGAGGAAACTGCGTCGACAACAATTACATCACTAAGTTTTATAGATGCCGCAATATTTCCAATGAGAAATACATTTGCGACGACATCTTTATGATGCTCATCTGTTTCTATTAACTTTTTCGGTGATACATTTTATTTATAAAATTTCCGGAACTGGTTGACATAATTTCATAATTCATTTCAACTTTTACTCCTAATAAGAGTCATCAATTGACTGAAATTGTGAGAGAGAAATGTCACTGAAGATTGACGAAAGAAAATGTCAAAATTTCCATGATGTTCTCTTTCGACAAGCTTCCAATGTCGATCAATATCGTTTTATGATTCATTTAATTAACGAGATTGGGAAATATCAAACTGATTCCTCAAACTTCTTGACTTATATCTACAAGTTACTTCGAAATCTGGTTGGTACGAAAGAAATGGTTTATCAGAAAAACAATCGCGCTAGAACAACAATGAGTCAAAAAGAAATTAATCGATTTACTTTTGATAGAATGAGAAAAAATTTTGATACGGAATTCTTGGAGAATACTTACCATTTACTTTTGAAGACCTTGATATTCGCGACGAACGATTTACTAATATTGGACCAACTTTCCAATTATATGCGAGTGAATTGCAAATTGAATTTTCGGAAGGAGATTAAACGGAAAAAAACTAAACTTCGACCCACAACGACAGTAGAAACGACAATCAAAGAGAATGAGAAGAAAAGATTAAGAAAAAATTTAAGTTACCATTTTATCCATTATTCTCTTGGATTTATTCTTAAGTTCTATGTTGATTAAAGTAAAAAATCATTGTTAATGATTTTTATTATAAAAACATCTTTTACTGACACTGTTTTGTGTTAGAAAAATGAAAAAATATTTGAAACAAAACATTAATTTCTGTTTCATCCCATTAACATTCCATATATATTAATAAATCCTGTGACTGTTACTAATAGTTCTACGGAAATTTGAACATTCGATTAATTCTTCTATCGTCTGTAGATGAACCATTTAGTCATCATATATGGATGAATGGTGAAAAACGTAAAGAGAACGAAGATATTCATCACGATAAATCGAAATTAAATGACGATTTTGGAAATTTAATTCAACCAACATCGCTCGTTAATTTGCAGAATAATCAAATCATCGATAAGCACCGAAAAGATCCGATGAGGTTTCTTAAAATTGAACTTCATTTTTTACAATTCCCCACTGTTTAGTGAACTTCCAATAAATGTAAGTAAAAGGATAATTTCATTACTCGATCGCAATTCATTACAACAAGCTGAGAAAGTATCATCAAATTGGAAGAATTTAGTGCAAGAAGTGAAGAAAGAACAACGGATCAAATCGAAATTTAATGCAAATACGAAAAATATGATGGTTTTTTAGAAGTATTTGCTTTTCTTTGAATTTTGAGAAAATTTTTAGAAATTAGCTGTCACTGGATGTGATCCCGATTATCGGGCTTTTATTCGAATTCCAATACCAGATTATCGTTCGAATGAAGGATCGGTTGAAGTAGAAACGGAAAAAATGAGTGAAGATATTTTAGATAAAGATTTCACGCCATCTATCGTTGAAAGACATCCGATATATCGTCGAGTAATTGTCGAAGAACGTAATATTGTCGCTGACTCCTATAATGTGACCTCAATACATTCGATAATCGGTGACGATAAGAATATTAATCCAACAAAATTATCCAAAACATTCAGTTCAGTTCATATAATAGAAAATGATGAACCGAAATATATCGTAACGGCAATTGGTCAATTAAATGATCCAAAATCAAGAGAATGTGTAATTTTTCATCGAGTATCAAATAAGATGGCGTTTAAGAGGATGCACAAATTAATTGGACATAGTGGAAGTGTTCGATGTATCCACATTTCCGAAATAGACAATGTGGTTTATACGGGAAGTTATGATTGTTCCATTAGATGTTGGAGTTTATTCAATGGGAAATGTCTCCTCGTCTATCAAGGACATACGAGTCAAGTGGTAGATATCGATCTCTATGGAAATTGTTTGGCTTCCGCCTCCTATGATAAGACTTGTAGAATTTGGAGAAGGAACGATTCAAGTCGAACATCAATCTTATCATTCTTCCACAAATTTCCCGTAACGAAATGTTTACTGAGAAAGGAATTCTGTTACACCGGAGACATGAATGGAGTATTGAGAATTTGGAATTTAGCTAAAGGTGAAATAAATAAAGTGATCGATGCCCATCGTAGTCAATTGACTTGTATCAAAATCGATAATTATCATATCGCTACTGGAGGAGTTGATGGTTTTGCGAAAGTGTGGACGAATGAGTTGAAATCTTCGTTTACTGATACTTTAAATTCTTTCAAACATCCAACTAAAGTTTTATCTTTAGCTTTCAAACATCTCCGATTAGTTACAGGATGTGACGACGGTAAAATTCGATTATGGGACGTTTTAAGTGGAAATTGTTTACGAATGTGGAGAGGTACTTCGACCTCCGAGAGTATTCTGTCGTTG
Organism: Seison nebaliae; assembly: GCA_023231475.1. NCBI lineage: Eukaryota > Metazoa > Rotifera > Pararotatoria > Seisonacea > Seisonidae > Seison > Seison nebaliae. Next base: position 17,667 of record JALJEE010000349.1, on the reverse strand, counting down.
AATTTAACGGGAGCTCATTGTGATGAATTACTCGTTGGTTTGCGAACATCCATAGTTCTCTTTTCGTTCAATGTCAACAATAAAGACAATTTGACATCGAACGTAATTGACGAATTAGATGAGAAATATAACAATAAAATTTCTCTAATTACTCAAGAACCGAATAAGAGGGCGAGGAATAATGAACGATTGAATAAATCAGGGAAAAAAATGAAAACAAATCGCATTGACGAGAATAATATTATTAGTAGAAATAAGAATTCGCCGTTAGGAATGACCCATGACGAAGAAAGAAAAACGATGAAAGATAAATCAACAATGGTCGTTCGAATGGAGAATATGAAGAATCATCGACGATTAAGTTGGGCAGGTAATGGAAGTGTTAAATATATAGAACTGAAAAAGATTTTTAATGACGAATCATTTAGTAGACGATTCTCTTCTTTATTGGACATTGAACAAGCATTACTTTCAGATCAACTTTTATTGAAATCGAATAACTTGGACGAATGTTTTCAACATGCTTCGACTAATATTCGTCTACAGGATGAACCGAATGTTTCTCTCAAACCTTCTCCTCAACATGATACGGCGAGCGGAATAATGCCGAAAAATCGATTAGTTACGGAACATTACGAGGAGAGAGATCGCCTCCAAAAGCAAATGGATTTGGAATCGAAAGAAAATTTCGATAATAAACTTATAATTATGCAAGAATCCAATAAGAGAATTGTAGAAAAAAAGTTGAACAAATCAAGATGTGAACAAGCGAACTACGAAGACTTATTACTCACGGACCATCAACAACCTTTTCTTATTTTGAACAATAACAACTTAAAGAAAGGAGACGACAAAGAGACAAATAAAAGGAAACTAACAAAACTACTAGAAACACTAAACAACGATAACTACAAAGACAATATTCTCATTTATCCACATTCCGCTATCGATGATCGAGTTTTAATCATTTTCTATTTGACTAATATTCTTTTTTTCAGAAATGGACTGAATTGAATAACGAAAGGGCACAAAGTGTTCCATTGGAAATGTTTGAAGAACTTCAACGAAATCACAAAACTTACCCTGATAGGACAATGTCACAAAGTTTCTCATCGAAAAAATTAGAAATTGAGAAAAAGAATGAACATCCTACAACGCGAACAAGCATCAGACAATGGAAGAATTATCGATTGTTACCTAACGATAAGTTAATCACCTTAAATAAATCATTTGATCAATTACCACCAAAGACGAAAAGAAATTATTCCACTGGTTATAAACAACCGAAGGTGGAAAAATCAGTTCAAAAATCAAAATTGAAATGGAAAAATGGAAAATTTCCGTTACTGGACAACAAAGCCACTTACTCCCATTCAAATCCATGGAAGTTTACTAATCTCAATCTCAATATTTCGACAACAATTCCCACAATTGAATTCAAATCAAAGAATGGAAATCAATTTAATAAATCCATTTCATATATTGATAAAATTAGTCATTTCGAAAGAAAGACTCTCAACAACATCGAAATGAATCAATCACTAATTAATAAGATCCAATCCGGTTTAAAATAACAAACATTTTTCACATTATAATCATTTTTATATGAAAACAATTTTTTCAGATTCTCCAATTTTTCCAGAGTCCGAACATATTTTTCAAAACACAAAAAAAGTATTGTAATAAAAATTGATGGAGAATTAAATTTTTTTTTGTTGGAATTGAAAGAAATTTTAAGTTTTTTTCTTTTTATCAAATGCCGCACTTGTCAACGCGTAATTGTTATTCTTCCTTTTTTGTGCATTCCTCAAAGATTGAGATGGAACTTCTTTCGTGATTCTATTATCGACAAATTTTGGAAAGTATGTCGTCTTATCAGTTAACTGACGATATTATGACAATTGAAAAAGAAAAATTAAAAATCGAACTTTAGTTTTGAATGAATTCCAATTGGCAGCAATTGCTGCATGTTCTTCTTCCACTTCTTTTTTTTGTTCCAATAATTTTTTCATTTTCTTCTTCTTTTTCTCTTGATTATATCTCTTCTTTTGTTTATTCGATTTTTGTGCATCATTCGATAACAACGTTCCCAAAAGTGGATCTTTATTTGCATTCATTGTCCACAAATCGCTGTAGGGACGAAGGAGATTAATCTGAAAATTATTGTAAAATTGAACACAGATAAAAATTGACAAACATCAGCTGGTACCGGTTTAGTGAAACCGTCATAAATGACTTTCGCTTCTCCCGTGTTACTAATAGAAACTACAGTTGCTGGATAATATCTGAAAAAGAAATAAATTAAAATTTCAAAAAGGAATGTTCACTTCTTATCTGTGTAGACAGCGAGACATCGTTCGTCAACTTTCCAAATCTTTTCAGGATCTTTCACTTGTTTATACAAATCATTCTCTGTTACTTCATCTAAATTTTAAAGATAATTTCAATTGAAATTTAAATATTTTTAAAACTCTTCCCATCTTCTTTATCACCAATTTCCTCCGTTTTTATTCCACTTCCTTCATCATCCTCATCATCACTAATCGTTTCTTTCAATAGTTCGATTAATTCCTAAAAAATATCAATGTACAGGAATGAATATCTGAATAATTGATAGAAGAAATGGACTTTTCAAACTTCCAAATCATTTTTCATCCCTATATATTCGACATCGTCTGGACATTTCTTCAGGTGTAATTCGACCTATTCAAATGACTGAAATGAAAGAGAATAATGACAAAATTAAAATTAACGAAATTCAACTGCGTCAAATTCTTCTCCAATTCATCTTTTCGTTGTTGCTTTTCTTCCGATGTCATCTTTTTCCTCAATCGATCACTAAAGCTAAAGATTCTATTAGAAATATCAACTATTTCTTAATTCGGCTTATTCGAAAACATTAAATTAACTAAAATGAATTAATTTTAAACTCCTTGAAAATGTTAATTTGTCTTTTTTTTCCGTTTTATTACTGTCTAATTTTCTGAATTACAATTTTTGTTAATTATTAGGAAATAGAATGAACTGCAAATATTAAATTACTACTAACAATTGTAAATTTTATTATTTGAGACGTTTATATGTCCAATCGTAGCACTTACGTTATCGTTAGTGTCTTATTGGAGAATAAAACTGATAAGTCATTTTTTGTTAAGAATTTATTGTGACATAATTTTGCGAATAAATTAATGTCCTTAAAATTTTCATTTTTTCCTTAAACAGAACCAAAAAATTTTCGGAAATTGTGTTTTGCTTACTGAAATTGATACAAGTATATTCAAATAAGGAAAGTTGATTTTAGAAGAAATCATTGTTTGTCATGCACAATGAAAATAATTGGAGAAGATCTCCTAGTTCCAAGGTTACTTCGTGAAAATTATCATTGGAATGAAAATATGATGCATTGTTTAAGTTGTGTTTATTGTCGTCTAAATGAAAGTATTTTACATACATTTCCCAATCGTCTTATCTTATCTTTCTCTCTTTTTATTTTTAAGAGATGTGTAGTACTTTTATTAATCATAAAAATATAAAAGTAACTAATTCTGAATTCATTATATTTATTGCATATTCATTCTCATATTAATTGTTGAAGTTAATGTCCATTTACCGATTTCTAATATTCTCAACAAAATTTTAAACTATAATTCATAACCATTATTATTATTATTGATTATTTAAAATTCTCATCGGGACAAATCAAAATTTCAGTATTTTAGGACCGTATTCAACATTACTTAACTCATTCATTCATAAAAATATATTCTTCTTTTGTTTTCTTATATAAAAAATGGTTGAAGATGAAGAACTATTCATCGTGTTAAATCGTTGTTATGATATAATTATTGTTTCTGAATCCAATATGATTGAAGGTTGATTTCCAATAATTTTAGGTTTGTACATTTGTTGTTGAATAGCATTTGAAAAACATTAAAAATAGAGAAATAGAGATGATGATTATCTTAAATTATAATTAGGGCAGAAGAAAAGAGATTATGTTAAGTCAACAAATTATTTATTGGGAAACATATGCAATTTCCAATTATAATTATTATCCGACTTCAATAATTTTGGAATCTATATTCATATATAATTCATATATGAATTATGTAAGAAATTATATCCTATTTCAAATTTAATACTTATGTTTATATTTATTGTCAATCTATTTAAAATGTTCATTCCTTTCCACAATTAATCTTATTTTTCTTTAATTCATCAAAAATCTATCTCATTTTGATGAATTGCTCGATTTTATTATATTTTATGCTATTAGTCTAGATTCATGTCTGAGCATATTAGGTGCATATTCGCTTAATAAATTGCATGTTGATTTAATATCGTACGTAGAATAGACAAGGCAAGGTTCGGAGAATAACTTGAAACAGAATTACCAATTTTTAGAGGCCTCTCTCTCACCCACTCACACACTTTCTATAAAAAGTTTATTATATTTAAAATATTTGGTTCGAAGAGGAAAAATTAACTAATGAGTACATTATAATAATAATATAACAAATATTTTTCTTCTCTTTGTGTCTATGGAGAGAAAGCTCTCATGAAAGTAACGAAAATTCCTAAACATTCGTAATTAAGATACTCCAAAATTATGATAGTTTGTAAATAGTAACATGTCTCCAAATGGCTTCCTTAACAAATTTAGTTTATTTTAACAAAAAATATTAGTTCTATTTTCAATCCCACATCCAAATGGCATAATTAATCAATTTGCAGTTTGCTATTCAACACGAAAAAATTATTAGGAAATCGTATTATAAAATTGTTATTAATATTATAGGACGAAATATAAAGTTTCAAAAAGCATTTATTATTCATACATAAATAGTAATACTAATAGTATTTGTACGTTCGGTTGTTCGTTTAACACAGGTAAAATGTATCCGCTCTTAATGTACATGTTCATAAGAATTGTTGTGAATTCATAACGTAAAGGTAAATGGATTGAATAACCTGAATATGTTAGTATACACAAAATGTAGTTATGTAACTGTTAAACAGTTTGTTAACATTATTATAATTTGTTGGGAAGAATTGATGTTTGAATGGTTGATATATTATATTTTTGAAGCCTTGCTCATTCAAACGACTAATATTGCTAGTACTATTAATCCCGATTCTACTATCCGTTACACTATTTCCTTTTTATTTTAATAAAATTTCGTTTTAGGTCCACGAAAAGCAATATATCAACTTTCATTCTCATTATCGGTTTTTATTTGAAAAGTCAAAAGAATCTCATATCGTTTTAGGAAATGTGAGTTGAATGGTAATCTTTTCTTTTTCCTGAATATTAATTTTGTCTAAATGATTTAAATTCAAGATGTATACACCCTAGTTCCAAAAAACTGTTAGTGTGAAATTTAGTTATATAAAATGTTGAATGAGATGATCGTTTTTAATAAACATTCCTTTTTCGTTAGAAACTATTAATAAAAATCAAGTTGAATTTTGAAGATACTAGAATTTTATAGTGTAGTTTATTTTCGTTTATTTTAATTTTGTGCGACAACAAATGCAATTTGGCGTAGCCGACTCTTAAACACTTATTAGTCTACTACCTACAGCCAACCCTAATATTATCCATTTTATCGGAATACTAAATTAGTATTACTAATTTGTACCAAACATTAAATAAGTAAGTTCTCTTTTACATCATCGTTTTTTAAAGAACACAATTATATAATATAATTACTAATATGAAATTTTTTATTATTCTTATCAATCTTATCGTTAGTTTAGATGGTAAAAGAACATTTAGTGAGTGACAATGCGCGGCCTTCCATCAAATATCAGTATTTATTTATTCAATCCATATTTCATTGCTACTTTTATAACGATTCTTGTACCAATTCAAGGTATTCCTCCAACAAAAAAACTAGTAGAAATGACGTTCGATTGTTCAATTTGAATATGTATTTTGTATACTTTTCAATATTCTAATTTCCTGTGTCTAAAATCCAGATACTTATATTATATATGCAGTTTTCCGTTTTATTATTCGTTTGACATAAGCATGTTACCATCGTTCAATAATCCGGAAAAATTAGAAAATAAACTTATTCCATGCATAGACAGAAAAGAAAATTCTATTGAAAATGTATATTTCTTTCCTCAGAAAAACATTACTGAATCATTCTATATTAGAATGTTTACATTTGTCCATATACGCATTCTCTTTCAGTCTTTTCAATTAATAACATTATTTTTACCTTATTCACAATTGCATCATCATCTTCTTCTCCAACTAACATCTTACATAAATGTGAATTAACTAATATTTTGACAGATAATTATTACTGCATAATTATCTCATAAAATCAAATATAAGTCGCCCGATGTCTGTTTTAATTTAATAACATTCCCCTTTTCAATAGATAATTCTTCATAATTTCTTCTTTTATTTTCAAACTAAAATTTTCTTTTCCTCAATCACTATATCTCAAATTCATTTTGTCCATATTTTTATCATTCAAAATTTGAATTTCAAATAAACCAACGAATCATTTCAACGTAAACAACGACGAAAACGAAACCTGCTTATCTAAATTTTTGCGAGTCTATAATAAATTGTATAATATGAGATGAATTGCCCTAGATGGAAAAATTGAATATAAAAAAATGTTTCCCTTATATCGATGATTTTCCTAAACATACAATTAATTATATCATATAAAAGTCTTTACTTTACTCATAATATTATGTAATCGAATATTTACTAACTATATTACGATAATAATCATAGTTAGTTTGTTAAGACATGAGAGACCTCCCACGAAAGAACTAGTAGGATCATAAAGAAATTTAATACAAATTGTTTATTTATCTTCTTTATAAATAACTTTACTCTCTCGCCTCTCTCATCATAGAAATTGTATGAATGTAATAATCTGTAGAAGTTACTTTGGAAAAGTTAGTATCATTCTGAATGATTCATTCAAATTTTATTGTATCTCGTAATGTAACAATCAAATATCTCAATACGTTGTAATATTACATTCTTCTCATTGATCTACCACACGTTTGTCTTCGACTACTATATAATGTTCAATATACATAATGCCGATCGATAGGACAGGATTTATTTTTTTCATTTTTAAATAACTATCTAAAGAAAATAAAAAACGATTATTTTCTTCATGAAGATGTTGATCCATTTATTTTTTATCAAACATTTCGTTTCATCTAAATGTAAGACAGAAGAAAACGATAAAAGTGTATCGTTAGTTTATTCTTATATATTTGTTGAAAATTAGAAATTCTTACAGTTGATAAAACTTCAACAAGCATACACAATCTTCTTTACATTTCAGTGGTAATTGCAGAATTTATGCAAATTCTAACACACTCAATTTATTTGGTCCAATAACATTTTTTCCTTATGTTATTTGACATTTAATGTTATTTCAGTCAAGTGTTCTCATGTCTTTTATATAGGTTTCTATTTTTTATCACCTATTCAGTTACGAATCCCCGAAATTTCTTCATATGTATAATTGTTTTTTTATAGTTTTATAAACTTCATACTTTATTGTTCGATGTACATATGAACTAAGCGAACTGCCTAGTAACTAGTTATGCCACGCTCCGTCTACTCCATGGAGAGGAACATATGTATTTCCGTTTGTAAAATCTAGGGTGGCCTTCATACTCAAATTTATTTTTCAATTTGGCTCTTAATATGTATTTAGGTGTTATTTCCAATTGGTTGTTGTTCGACATTTCTTCCATTACTACTTATATTGTCAATAACGATTATATTATTAACCAAGTCGTCAAATTTTAATGTAAATTATTGTTAATATCATATTAAGTAGTTGTTAATAGGACGAGTGTCGTCGACGAGAAGAGAAAGAAGAAACGAACTCAATATCAACTAGTACTTATAGTTTTTATAAGTTTCTTGGAAAATTTAGAGAAGATAGAGTATTGTCACGATATTTTTTAGGTACTCCAAGAAAAAAAAGTTACTTTAATTCATGTGAAAAGATTTCTCATGGACATCTTATATCAATAAAACTTTCACTAAATTTAGCTCCATCAGCTTGTGTTAGTATCATGAAACTTTTCCATCTATAACAATAGACGATTGTCCTTATGATAAATTCCAAATAATGAAAAAAATATAGAAAATTTATTTCTAACATTCGTAAGTTCATTTTTTTATGTTTCTAAATGCATCGATTTCTGGCGTATTTTACAATCTGTTCATTCTCGTTTTTTCTATTTTGATTTCCCATTCACTTCCAATAAAACATTGATTAATTTATAAAGTTCTTTTATTATTTCCCACTACTTTATTTTTTCTACCGAAACTAATTCACAATTCCCCACCCGGGTATTATGTAATAGAAAACAATCATAAAAATATAGAACGATAACTTCATTAAACGACTTACAATAAAACACACAACAAATTGAGAATATCAAAAATTTCCTCTATTTTTATCCTAATCATCATTTTCACTCCTATCGAATAATATTATTATGTAACATAGAAAAGTTAAAGAACGTGCTCTATTACTATGTTCTCTTCAACTAAATGTTCGATGCAAACGAAAGAAACTAAATTCTTCTTAACACTCTTTTTTAACACTAACACTATATGAACATGTTAAGTATTCTACGACTGGACACAACTATTTGACACATAATTAGCACCATTCCTATGGCATCATAAATTTCACTCTCTTTTGTGCTTATTTGTGTAATACACAGGAAGTTAAGACTTAACTTATCATGTAGATATCAGTCATTTATTAGAAGAAGTGACAATTGTTACGAAAGTCATTTATCACAAGGTACATTTCTCAAAAGGACATTTTTGACTTGAAGGAAATAACTATGGCTAAGAATGAAACATGAATTCGTGATAAAAGTACAATATAAGAAAGGTCCTGGTGAGAAATGTACCGTGTGATAAATGACTTTCGTAAGAATTGTCTTGTCCTCTTTTATTTAGTGGTTATACCTTTCTGCTGTTAGTCGTCATTCTCATAACTTATCACCGTTGAATTTACTAATTAATTTTCTTTTCAAAAAATTATGGTGCATATCAAATATTTTAATTCAGCAAAAATGAACCATTCCAAATAAAAAAAGAACTTGTAGCAAATTATTTTAATAATTTCTCTAATTTCCCTACATGTTATTATTATTATTCACAAAAACTAATAATTTTTACGAAATTGCTATTAGTTGTTTAACAATTCTTCTTTGTTTTTAACATTTCTTCTTCTTTCACATTTTCGCTGTTACCATTATTATTCATACAACAGACCATTTTCATATCTTTCCGCACGTATATTTCCCAAAAAAATATTTCAGAAAAAAACGATAAGGAAATTTTTCGTGTATGCTTTATATGTTTTTCAGAAATTTAGTGTGTTGTTTGGTGCGTCAGTTATTCAAGTGTGTTGGAAAGAGTATATGACATTATCGAACTAAAATATTGGACCAATATTCTCAGTCGATTTATTTGAACTTTTTACAATTGTTAATATCAAACATTTATGATTATATTACACTATAATGTCGATAATTATAATCTATAATTCTTTACAAACAACGGAAAAGATTGTTGTTTAACGAAGAAAAATTAAGTATTTTTCATTTATTCCTATACTAACTCAATAAATTTATCATTTTTATCCTTTGCTTCTTCGTCATGTTTAATGAAATTTAGCTCAATTCGATCACTTTACACATTTTACCATTAACATTGTAACTTATTATTTACCATATTTTTCGTAAGAAAAATGTTCGTTGAACTTTCATTATAGAAATTGAAAGAAAATTTTCTTTTTCCTTCAGTCGTAAACATGAACACCTATACTCTTTTGATCAACTTTCAAAAAATATAATTCCATTTGACATATCTTTAGAAATGGGTGCGTAATATAGAAGAAACTTTCGTGATAAATCATTAATCTAACGTCGACAAGATTATTATTATTAAGATTATTGTCAGTGATTAATAATCACATGAACAAATCAGTTATTAGATTAAGTTCTTAATATAAAAGAAATGACCTCTAATATTATTTCGATTTAGTTTTCTAAAAAAACAAATATTAAAAAAAATTATTGATTCTTGACATTCTCAATTAATGAAGTTTCTGTTGATACTTTGTTTATGAAATTTGCTTTCTTTTATCTTTCTTTTAATTTAAAAGTTTTAAAATCATAATTCTTTTCCATCTTCAAAATTATCCATATTTCTTAAATTTGAACTGTATATCTGTTCCAGGTTGACGGGTCAGATACTCGTACAATTTATTTAGAGATTGGGAACCGATTTGAATATATGCCTAGAATATACTTCCATCATATGTACTAGCAAATCGATTGTTTATGTTAGAGGAATTTTATCTCTCTATTCTTTAATATTCATAATGAGAATCCTGTTTATTTTCTAAATAATCTCATCATCAGTATCAAAGAAATATATATAGGTAAACAATTTTTGTTAGAAATTTTATTAATCGGTTCACAGATGAAAAAACGGGAGAGAAAAATACTCTACTAAACCATCACAGTAAATCGGAATGTACAAATAAAAGAATTTTGCGTTATCAGTAACAAAACGGAAATTTTATTGGAAGAATTATGTTTTCCTTCTTTTCCTTATTTGATGTAAATATTTTCATTAAAAATTTTTCATTTTTTTCTTATTCATTTTTTACAATCATCCCCCATACAATTCTGAATAAACTGTTTCTGAGGCTATATGCTCTCAATAATTACATCCATTAGTTGAACAACATGATATGAAATCGAATCTCTAAATAGTAATTTTGGAATTATTAACCGATATTACGCAAATGTTATACATTTATGCGTCTTGCATGTTTTCTAGTTGACCAACCTGGAGAAACATATATTGATTGAACGACTTACATTTAAATGATGGTAAGCAATGACTCCCATCAAGATTCTAAACGAATGTCAGAGAAGCTTCGGATAAAATTTTCTGTCTGAAGACGTTTATATTTAATAATCTTGATTTCTCATTCAAAAATATCATAATGTAAGTTGTTGCTTTAAGAATTTTTCACTTTGCTCGAAACCTTTAGTTTACAAATTTCGTTATTCGAACAAAATCGTAAAGGAGTAAACGTAATATTAAGTGCATTCTTACCAATGCACTTCCAATGCATCAATAAACAAATAGTCTTCACCAAGAGATATTTGGGTGCAAATAAAATTGAACACTATTATTAGAGTGCAGTTATTTTACAAACAGATAAATATAAAATCGTCTGTAACATAAAATAATCATGTTCAACCTTTAAATATATGATCTTTATGTTAATCATAAAATTTTATTCTCATTTTCCTTCTTTTTTACCTGCTCTCATTGTTAGTCTGTCTAGAAAAATAATCGAAGAATAAGAAATTGAATCAACCTTAAATAGTTTTAGCTTTTTCCGGACTCATTTTGTAACATTATGATAATTATTATTAATAAAATTTCCAATTGTTTTAAATTCTATGTTTCATCGTACATGAACAGGAAATATCATAGAATATAATTTTCATTACAAATACGGTAAATATATACATTAATGAAAAAAATATTTTGATAACAAATAAATAGTTTATTATCTTAACTTCATATGCGTCTTAACTGTAAGATGATGTTGAACTGGATGTAAATGATAAGTTACTAAATTATTTATAATTATAAAATATCTTCTCATTTCATAACATGGTGATGATAATCATTTTGTTGTTGTTGTTGTTGATATTAGTATTTGTGATATATGTGTAGAGATATCATAATTTAAACGTTCCTAGAAATGTATGGAAAATAGGAAAAATTTGATAAAAAAAATAAGAAATGTGTCTCAATGAAAAAGTTTATTTATTCAGTTATGTATATGATGATGATAAGATGGATTGAAAATATAGAATGGAATATATTGTACAGTTTCCTTTCAATAAACATTCTCTTCATATTCAAGATAAATACATTAATACTCTTAAAAATACATATTATACATGGCAAATGATATTGAATGTTATTCAAGTTCTCTATGTCAATATGAGTTAAAACGTATATTTTATAGAGAGATGATGTACGTAATGTACTATTATCAAAGTACAAATCGATGATATATCTATATATATCAATGCGTATACATATGTATCGATGTGTATTCTCTGAATGGATATCTGTATAGTGTGTAACTGAAATTTAACAAGTATTTTTACATTAGAATAGAATTTTCCCCATTTCTTTTCCTTCTCTCTGATATAGACAATTGACAAATTTTTTACATTTTTGCTATATCTTTACGTACATGTATGGAGAAGAAAGAAAAAAATCTATCTATCTATTTTACATAATAGCGAACTGTCTAAATCTGAATAACTAGCTAAATTTATCTTAAGCTGATTTAGTTCAACTGACTGAACCATTTAGTTAGCTACTTGGGTTATTTAGTTTACTAACTTACTAGCTATCTAACTAACATAAGTCTAAAGAAAGTTATACTAGTACGTGTTTTGGTTAATAGAGAAGAATTTTATAAATTTTATACTTTCAATTATTCATTTACTCTTACCGTTATTCCTGTATTAACTTGATCGATAGGTCGTCTAAATATACAGAAAATTTTATGAAAAACATATTGGGAATTTTTGTATGTTGATTATGGTTTGGTAGTTAATGTATATTATCCCATATTCTCACAAATATTTATGTATATCCATTTCTAATTATATTCATAAATGACGTGTGGAGTATCTGTTGTATCTTTTCCTTATCTTCTCTCCTCGAATACATATAGGATATGTTAAAGTAAATATGTTAAAGTTTAAGACCGAATAATTATATTTCACACCAATAATATAAAAAGCGAATTTCTTCTTTTCATTCCATTAACGTTATTTCTTACTACATATGTTCAGTTTTCTAGTTCCATTAGTTTTAATTTTATTATTATATTATATTTTATTATATATCATTTTTATATATTACATGAAACTATTAAACGTTCGTCATACTTCTCTTGCTCTGATAGAAAGTTTCCTTCTAAATTCATATGAACCTCATCGTTAATTGATTGACCATCTCAATATAATGAATGTTGAGACAGCTAATTTGAAGAGTATGGATTTGAGTAATAAACTCAATTATCATGGATTAAATGGTTCATCAATTATCGACACTCTAACTGGTTGGTCATACTTGATACGTGTATTACATTCCTTCATTCTTCATATTCACCAGAAAACCAATTGACGAATTATAATTCTATAAAGAATTTGGACAAGAAAGATTGGATTAATCTATTTCCCCAATTGAAGATTGGTGAACGGGGAACATTGAGATCAGTTCTCACATTAAAATCAAAATATTTGTTAGAAATCTTTCTACGAAATAATTTGATGATCTTCTTCCATTTTAGAAATGATAAGAAAAAAATTAATATTTCACCAAATCCATCCGAAAGTAGTCAATCGGTTGACACATCAAATAAAGAGAAATCCGGTGAATCTTCGAGAACCGCTTCGCCAACGTTACAGTCGATTGGAACTTCGATGAAAGGCGAAGGATACAATTTTCGAAATGAATCTTCTATGAAGAATGTGATTAATAACGAAATGGATATTACACATCGTGATTTGTCGATGTACGGTGAGAATCAATATGATCCGAAAATGAATGGAATTCATATGTCCAATTCTATTTATGAACGATGGCAGGAAATTCAAGGATTGAAAGCAGCTAGAAAGTATTTGAATAGCTTAAACTTGAAAGTGTCGAATGCAGCTAAATCAAAATTTGGAAAGAAATATTATTATACATGTAAAACGGACAATTGTGTCTTTAAAGCGAAGATTGATACGTTTCGATACGGAATAGTTCTGACGGATGGGAAAAATGAAGTGGAAATCGTTTTGATTAGTATAAGTGGGAGACATTCACATGATGATTATCCATGTGATTTCGATAAGAAATTCCCATTCACTTTCATTAAGAATGGTGCTAAAGTCAGCAATACGGAGAGAACGGTTATTCACGTTCCCAGTCTACCAAACGATTTCACAAATAAAGACTATGTTCTTCATAATTCTGATAGTCGATTGTACAACAATATCACTACAGCCACAAATAATAGTCATAATTTCTCCCATTTTCCCTGTAATGAAAAAGAGAGTTTTCTCATTCCTTATCAACCATGGATTAATATGCCATCATTAGAAAGAGCTAAGGAATATATGGATCGATCGAAATTGATGACAATTAATACGAAGAATTATCCCAACAAATTATTTTATTGTTGTCCACAACAATCGTGCGGTTTCCGTGGTAAAATTGAGTGCAATCAATTTAATGAGAATGACAAATCATGTTCGGTTTGGAGGAATGGTCAACATAATCATGATAATACGTTCAATTGGGATAAATTGTTCGACAATGCAGTGATTGAAGATGTTCAACTTCTTTTGGGAAAGAATGTTCCAATATCAACAATCAGAGATCATCTTGAAACTCGTCATCAATTGTTCAATCTCACTGAGGAACATATTCATTCGATTATTAAATTTATACATGACCAGTCAACAACAACAGTAATGAAAACATCCGACCAAGAACCAGATCAACATTATAATGAATTAACATCAGAACAACAAATAGAAATGGGAAGATCAAAGATGACGAATGTATTAGGTGAAGAGGAGAAATTAAAGCGAGTAATATCACAAATAATTGATAATAATAACAGACAACCATTGTATGATGAGGAACATAATTCACTTTCACAAAATAAAGAGAACCGAAATTTGATGGATCTTATCCAAAACATCTTTAAAACAGACAACTCATCAGAAATTAACAATCTTCCTATTCAATCTTCAACTATTTACCCAACAACCACAACATCGACAATCACCAATTTAGCTGTACCATTAATTCCAACATCTAACCCATTACCCTTTCCCAATTATTCTCTTAATAATCATACTTCGTTGACGCAAAAGAAAGATGGTAAAATAACACCAATCCATCAATTAATAAATACTAATAATGTCAAATTCGAAAATCATAATCAGATCGATCTTCCGTCCGAATCATTATCACTCATAGAAAATGAAAATCGTTTAGAACTCGATAATTTCTTGGAATATTTTAAGAAGAATAAAAATTTTCCATTTCGCCAAATTCTTCATAATTATTCGAAGATTCTTGATATGGGACAACCGAACGGAAATTCATCGCATCCACTTCCTCCAAAAGCGGAGAACACGCAACATCCACCTACTACCGGAACGCGTTCCGGTAAACGAGGATCCAACATCATTTATAGCGATCTCAAAAATTTCGAGACTGTCGAGCAAGCTAAAGCGTTCGCCAGTTCGAGCTATGCTCGAGTGTTCAATGTGACGAAATCGAATGGAAATAAGAAAATTTTCTTCCTCTGTCGTGCCACTAATTGTCCATATCGTTTAAAGATTTACACTGATTCTCTAAGATCAGTTCAAACAACGAATTATAATAATGTTTATGTGGTTGCTGAATCGGGAGAACACAATCATTTGTTGATGAATATTGATGAAATGTTTAGTGCTCCTAATAATAAAATTTGCTCTACTATTTGGAAGTGGTTGGAAGATGGTGCATCAGTAAGTGATGTTCGAAGTAATTTGACAAAAGAATTTAATCTTCCAAGCATTCCAACATTCCAATTAGCCGAATTAATAGAAAAAATTGAGCTTCATACTAAATCCTCTTTACAACAACAACAACAAATAGATTTCGTAACCGAGAAATGCGAGCAAGAACTCTTTCAAGAGAACAGGAAAGAAATGTGGAGGAAATTATTTGATGGATTTGGAAGTAAAGCAAATAAGATTATTGAAACATTTAATCCAGACAACAATAAACAGTTGACATTCCCAATGAAATCTGACTCAGATTTATTATTCGAGCAATATTTCTCGAATGGTAATAATAAAGAAATCTTTGATAATTTTCGACAAACGAAAATTATGAATTTAACTACACCACAAACTATATTAGCATCTCATAAAGAACAGGAATCACAAGAACAATTGACAGATAAAAATAAATTTGGATCGAAAGATAATGAAATCGAATCGGAAAATACTAATTCGTCCAATATGGAAATGATAATTCCAATATTGCAGAAATTATTACAAAACCGTAAAAATGGAAAAAACCAGGTAAATCAACCGGAATCGGTTACAATCGACGACCACAACTCTTCCTCCACTACCAATGGATCTGTGGCGGAATCAGTAAAAGATAATGAGATGGAAAACGAAGAAAATGATTCGTCAAATTTCAAGTTTTGGATAGAACTTCCAACATTTGCTGCTGCATATGAATTGCTGGTGGAATGTCGTTCGGGACCAGTTGATGAAACAGTGGAATGTTCAATATTCAATTGTCTCGTTGATGGTTGTCCACGGCAATGTTTCATCGATTCTCATATTCATGCGGATGGTCATTCGTCTTGTCTTGTTTATCGTAAAGAACTCCATAATCATCCACTTTCTGATATCGATGAGGATGAAATAGCAATTCGAAAAAAACAAGAACATCATCAACAAAATGATCAATTGGAAGAAAGAATGAATAAGGAAATAGTAGATGATCACACCAATGAACAATGGGCTGTAGATGCGACAGATATGATGGAAGAGAAACATTCTATTGCTTCATCCTCATCCGATATCGAGAAAAGAGAACAGGATGATATTCGAATCGATTCCAAATGTATCGACCGCAAGAGAAGGATAGTCCTTAAATATTATGAATCCCAAAAACGAGCAAAATCGGATGAACCAAAATAATTACCATAATTCCCTTAAGTCAATTTAACTGACTTCAATTCAAATTATTTATACACTTCCCTTTAAAGTTTCCTATTTGTCAATTTAATCATTTTCTATTCTTTAATCTATTCTCAATCTCATCATAATCACCATCAGATTGTTTATAAAATTTCCACTAAATTTTCCTAAAGTTTCCCAATGTTTTCGTCATTGAACAGTTGTATTGCTTCCGATTTAATACTTGTTCATTCTCCTAATTCAGAAGCCATTCATCTCTATTTCTATATTATCCGTATCCCTCAAAATATAAATTCCCTTAAACTTATTTGATTTAATCATCAACAATCCTACTTATCCATATTCCGTTTTTGTTAGAGAATAAAAATTTTTCGAATTTAACTTTATAACTATTAGTTTAACAAAATATCTTGAAATTAGTGATGGGGATACGAAGGGCGAAGGGAAATTAATTTCTTCGTCTCCCTTTTAATAAATGAAAAATTCCAGACATTTTCCCTTCGCGAGCTATACATACTCCTATTTCGCGAAGGGAAACGAAGTAAAGGAAAGAAAAGGAGAAAAAAAGGGACGGCGAAGCAACATTTTTTTGAAAGTCCTTTTCCTACTTTAACGGACAGAATAGTACTAGGACAATATATTCGTTGAAAAATTACGATAGGGGGAAAAATATATTTTATTAGGAATAAAAATTTTTATCCAAATACAAAAAAAAAGAATAAAATGTAAATGAGAATATTATCAAAATCAAAAAATAGTAATTTATAAAGTTTTCATAATCGAAGATTTGTTATTGTGTAGAAATGATAGAAGCGATAA
>JALJEE010000329.1:0-32465 GCA_023231475.1 Seison nebaliae | reverse complement strand
TTAAAAGATAAAATTTATTTATTTTACTCATCTTTTTTTACTATTAAACATTATGATTATAATCGTTGTTTTGTTTCTATTCTATTTTATTCATGTTCTTTTGCCAACTTTAAAAATAAAAAAATTATCTGGATTTAAATTTTAATAATTTATTTATAACCTATTTATTATAAATTCATTATAAAAAGAAAGATATAGAATAATATATAAAGAACGAATAATTTTAATTTCCCATTTTATAATGCGCTTTTTTGATAAAGTTAAACTTTTCAATTCCATTTTTAAGATAATTTTCTTTTCAGAAATTAATCACTCACGCGCATATACTATTGCGCAGATCCGGCGAAACGACGGTGGGATGATCTTTGCTTCTTGGCGACACTAGGTCATCCCAAAGATGGTAAGTTGTGGTCCAATCATTGATTATTGATTGTCTGGATATCTCAATGACAACCATTGAGCTGTTTCCGAGATGGACAGGACCTATAGGGTATCGATGACAACTTTGGCCCAGTTGTCATCATATCTGATCATTGGGTCGACCACACCTAGGGGCCCCATCTGACCTAGTGGGCCTGGCACTGGTTCCTCCCTCTTGTATGGTCCGGATCTGATAAAGAAATGGGAAGTTAAATAATTGTTGTTAAATCTCGGTGATTCAAAGGTTCAACGAAATTTCACTGGGTACCAATGTGCGCTTCGATTTTCGGCTGTCCATCAATCAAAGAGAATAAAGGAAATAAGTTATTTTCATCATTTATTTTCGAATCACGATTTTTTATTTTAACAGATAAAATACCAAGAAAAAACCAAAAGTGTCTCAGAATTATTACTACTGTAGGAAATTAAGATTAATTAACATTATACGTATACGTATATTACTAATACTACTTTATATTCTATAAATTATTTTCTCAGTTTTCAAAAATAATAAAAAAACGTATTTTTTTAAAATTAATTTATATTTACAACACAAATGTCAAAATAGAGACTTACAAAAGATAATAGACTTTGTTAGAAAAAATAATTTATTTAATATAAATTTGTAATTAATCTATCTATTTTTTTTATTTATAATTTCCTCTGGGGAAATTAAAAAGAAAATAGGATAATTGAAATTGGAGGTAATAAGAACAGCTTCATTAATTCTATTCTTTCGCATTAACTGGGATGTCTAACAGGATACAATTGTTGGTCAGTATTATTCGACGACATTGAAATTATTAGGTATTAACTTAGAGGTACTAGAGCTAAACTAATAGTTGGGCAAACTTTTATACGAAAAATCACAATTTCACTGCTCATTTTCTACATAATCATATTTCATCGATTCATCGTAAAAAAATTCATCGACATAAATACTTTGGTTACAAAGTTGATGGAAATATTATTTCAAAAAGTAGCACAATGTTCGAATAATAAGAAATTAGATAGTGAGTAATAGAATGGCGAATGGACTGAAAGATGTTTCGAGTTTATTTATTTTTTCCCTTTTAATTTTCCTCGATATAATCGATTATATCTACTTCTTTGGATACCCATAAATTTTGTGTAATAGTTTAATAACATTTCATCTTTTTTCTCTTTATTTTCTTCCTCATAAATTTTCTTTTCAATTTCTTCAAACGAAACGACATCGGTAAGCAACGTTCTTAACCAATCTGGATATTCATTCTTGGATGGAATTTTTTTTTTTTCGATTTCAAAAAATTCAACTATTTTGAATTGCTGTGCGCTAGGTGTTACTTATCCAAATTTGATAAGTCGGGCATCATTAGATAGCCACGTTCAAGTTCTATTGCCAAATCTATATTTTTGAGTTAAAATTTTAATTTTTAAATAGAAATTAAGGCATTTTTCAAAGGTAACTTTTGTCAAATGTCCTTCAATTTTTCTATATTTTTAGAACTCATTAAGATCTTATTTTTCTGATTTATATCGACGGGAGTTTTAATTAATAAATAATAATAAAAATAATTAAGAGAATAAAATCCAGACACATGTAGTTTTTCTCTTTACGACATATAGGAATTTCTTAATGTAGGAATAAAAAGTAGAAATTTCCTGATATGACAAGATTTTACGGCGATGTGTCTGGATTTTATTCCCTTAATGAGTTCTAAAAATATAGAAAAATTGAAGGAAATTTGACAAAAGTTACCTTTAAAAAATGCCTTAATTTCTATTTAAAAATTAAAATTTTAACTCAAAAAATTTTTTGGCAATAGAACTTGAACGTGGCTATCTAATTATGCCTGACTTATCAAATTTGGATAAGTAACATCTAGCGCACAGCAATTCAAAATAGTTGAATTTTTTGAAATCGAAAAAAAATAAAAGTCCAACTTGTATCCTAAAATTTTAATATTAATATTGAATTTTTTTAGATGATATGATATGCATTCGAAAGAGAATTTTATGCTCTTTCGAATGAACCCTAGTTCGCTTATTTTCAATGAGGAAAAACCCCTTAAAATCTTATTTTTCTCTTCAATTTTTTTTTTTGGGGGGGCAAAGTAATTTGGGGTGAATCTAATAGTATCAATCTCATTCATAATTGTCATTGTATTTTTAGCGATAAATGACAGTCGAATGAATGGAATATTTTGTGTTCATGTTTTTGAAGTGTTTACATAAAGATCGGGAAAATTTTTTTATATTTGAAATCTTTTCAAAAAAGGAATATGAGATTGAGTTAAATGTTGAACAATGACATTTTTTATTAGTTAAAATCTAAATCATTCGACGTTAAAACAATGAGGATCCACTATTTATACAATTTTCATAAAATATTCTTAATTTTTTCGTTCGTCATTTTAGTAGGGAATGGTCTACCTTTAAAATGTGGTCAATTTGAGGGTAAAAGGAGTTTCCATAAAGAATGGGATTGGATGATATCTATTCAAATCGATGGATTCCACGTATGTGGAGGAGTGATAATTAGTAAACAATTAATACTAACTAGTGAGAATTGTGTTAAGAGAGATGATATGATGATTGACATCCGAAGAATAACGGTCCTACTAGGAGAAATAACTATAAATTCCACAAATAATCAGAATAATACTGTAGTAGATATGTTTCATTATCCGACTACTAATCGAACTAATGAATTAATTCTGTTACGTGTTCAATATGATACTGAGAAAATGCCGGTTTGTTTACCACATGTTCGAGATTATGTCATGAAAAGAGATGGCTGTTGGTTTTTGAGTTGGCAACGAAAGAAGGACGAAGAACATGAATTTCATTTGAAACAGAAGAAAATGACCATTTATGACAGTTATATTTGTCGGAAAGCACATAATCAAAAGAAAAATGATAATCATATTTTTTGTTCTTTTGTGGAGAATTATCATCCAACACCTTCAGATTTTGGCGGACCGATAATGTTTCCATTGAAAAATGGACATTATACTCTCATAGGAATTCTCTCTAACAATACAGATAATATGTTGATATTTTTTCGAGTTATCGATTATTTAAAATGGATCGAATCAATAATTAATTATGTGGATCGATCAGGACCAATAATTGATTTTCGAAAATCTCCGTATTTCCAGAAATATTGGGATCATATAATGCACGTCAGTTTATCACTTGAAAGAAATTGAGAAATGAAGAAATTTAAACAATTAATATTTTCTAATTTCCATCTGAATCATAATAAAAATGGGAAAACTCAAAAATTTCTTATTTTTTATTCTTTTCAATTTAATTATCGATCCTCTATCGACTCTTTCTACCACATGCGGCATTGTTAATTTGGGAAGAAATTGTAACCGTTTCTTTGATCACAGTATTGTTCGTGGAAATTTCGTTACAGAAGGAAAATGGCCGTGGGTCGTATCTGTTCAAATAAATCGAGTGAATATTTGTGGAGGTTTACTCATCAGTGAACAGTTTGTTTTGACTGGAGCTCATTGTCTGATGAACTTAGTAACAAAATATGAAGTGGACATTACGTCAATGACAGTGGTGATGGATGGAATCAAATCGAAATTCTCCCAAAATAAAACTTATGGAATTGTCGATATGTATGTGCATGAAAATTTCGATATTGAAACTTTTGATAATGATATAGCGATTTTAAGGCTAACTAAAAAGTCGTCGAATATGCCAATTTGTTTACCGAAAGCTTATGAGAATCATCAATTTTCGAAGAAATGTTGGATAGCTAGTTGGGTGGCTGACGAGAAAAAAGGATGGATATTAAAAGATCGTTATGTTAAAATTGTCTCCAATTTTATTTGTGATCAATTCGGAAAGAATCAACAAAATAAATTATGTGTATTGGGAGGAAGTTGGTGGAAAGCGTCAAAGATGGTTGACCCGACTGGTCCAATATTTTGTGGCAATAAATATGGTCGTTTTTCCGCCATTGGAACTATGACAAAAAATCATCGGATGATAACTATATTTACATCAATTCATCGATATATTGGTTGGATTGACGATACGATAAAATTTATGAGAAATAAACAATCGGAAATTCCAAACCATCGATCGTCATATTTTTACGAGTTCTGGGAACATCATGAGTTAAGAAAATATGGAATACTTCATGGAAATAAAATAGTAATGGATGATAATGAATTCAATAATGAAACTGATTTTAATTTCTCTGAATATTCAACGAGACAAAACGAAACAACAATTTCTTAGTTACATAAAAAAATTTAAATAAAATTCTGTTCATTTGGAGTACATGTGAAGGAAACAGTCGTCGCCTCCACTGAATATTTTATCATTTTTATTCGATTCCACACTCAAAACTTTTCCTTCATGTCCGATGATGTTGGACAGAGGTTTCTTTCGACTAAAAATAGTAAAATAAAATTTTTTTTTATTAAAACAAAAAACTTTCTTTTATCCCAAATTTTCACTTGTCCATCATATGAACCAGACAGGAATTGATTATCTTCGTTTCTAAACCATTTTACACTTGACACAAAATTTCGATGTGACGTAAAAATTTGTTCATTGGAAACGAAGAAATTGACAGCTTCATTTGCACGCATGTCTAATAATCGAATTTTCCCATCAGTAGCACCCACTAATATTTCATTATGTTTTTCATCTAGACATAATAGTCCTTGTAATTTGCGCTAGAAGAAATTTGATTATGGAAGACAAATGAAAATAAAAGTAGACGATTGTTTGAAGTGTCTTACATTCTTCGATATCCCACATCTTCATCGACTGATCCAATGAGGTAGAATATAATTTATTCGAATTATTCGATGTCCATTGTAAACAGGTGATTGCATCATTGTGTCCATCTAATGTAATTAAAGGTCTCTAAAAGAATAAGATGGAAAATTGAAAATAAAATTGAAACAATCGTTCCAATATCGATATCTTTCTTCTTCTTTTTCGCTGATGATTCTTCAACTTTCTCGTCGAAAAAGTCTTTAAATAATCAAATAAATTTAAATTTTTTTAAATTTTTTTTTAATAATTTTCAAATGAGATATTAAAATTAAAAATTAAACCGATATTCCATAATTTTATCGTTCTGTCATAACCACCGGTCACCAATTTACGATATGCTCGATCACTATTATTGTGGGCGAACGAACAAGTTAAAACCGATTTAGTATGTCCTTTACAGACATTAAGTGATTGGAAATCGTTTTTGTATTTCGTAGAAGACAATTCCATATTTTCATCTTCGTCTGATGAATTAGACATACAATTCCATTTCCATACGATGGAATTACCATCATCAGAAGATGAGATAAATTCTCCTGACATATTACCGTCATGCTGATGATTATCTATCCATTTCACACATTTGACAGCCGCTCGATGACCAGTTGCTGTGGCGATATATTCTCCTTTCTCATTCAATAACAATACACTATTATCATAGAGAGCGCAGAGTATTAAAGAATCAAGTGAATGAATAGAAGAGATCCAATCATTCGTCTTTATTCGATTATCTACTTTTATATCTTTTTTGATTTCATAATGTATTTCTGTAATTAATTCCACAGGAATTTCATTCTTCTTCAAAAAATCGATAAAAGGAAAATTATTTTCAATAGGAATTTCTTTAATAAAATAATTGAATTGAATTAATTGTATTTGGTCGTTGGATGATGTGGAACGAAGTTTCTGAATTAATTCATCGAAATTTTTTGTGGTGAATATTCCTGGCACCGCAATGGCATCAGAATTCACTTGTAATCTATGAAAGAGAAATTAGAAGAAAATGAAGTAGAAAAAATATCAACTTGTCGTCAGTAGTCTTGAAAGATATTTGAAGTAATGATGAATTATCATCCGATTTTTCCCCACACATGATTTTCGATGTGAAGCCAAAAATTTTTGTAATTTCAAAATTGAAAAAAATAAGAGAAAATAAATTTTTTTGTTGCCATTCGAGTAGTTCATGGGAGTGGGAAGAAATTAAATTTCAATAAAAATACCTCCAACAAGAAAAGATTTCCTTTCAATTCGTTCTCACGAGAGGAAAATAACAACTTATAGATAAACGGATTTGATGAGTTGGAAAAGAAGATTTTGTGTTTGAAAAAATGAATTTGATTGATGCGATTAGGGAATACATCAAACTCATTTATACACAATGTGGTAATGGAATGAAGGTTCTCCTCATGGACGAGGAAACAGTTCGTTCTTTTATTTATTTAATTTAGACGATTAATTGTTGACGTCAGATTGGTATCGTTTCACTCGTTTACAGTCAATCGGAATTGATATCGAAAGAGATTTTCTTATTCGATCTCATCTCCAAACCGAACAGAGACGTTATTCGTGGAATGAAATGTCTGTGTTTCATACGTCCGACTGATCAGAACATTCATCATTTGTGCACCGAATTAGCACAACCCAAATATGATTCATATTATATCTGTTTAATTTTTCAGTTATTTCTTTTATTTATGAAATTTGAACGTTTTAGATTTTTCAAATGTTATCGAGATGGAATATATTCGGAAATTCGCCGAACATGACGAATACGAAGTGGTGAGGAATGTGATGCAATTACACGCCGATTATTATTCAGTGTCGCCACATCTATTTACATTGAACATTCCATTATGTCGTCAATTTGGTGAGTGGACGGCTAATTATCAGAAGAGGACTTGCTTCGGATTATTCTCCATATTATTATCATTAAATCGAAGTGCATTGATCAGATATCAAGAATCGTCACCATCATGCAAATCGTTAGCTATCTCTCTCAATCATCTCATGAATCGACATTCAAATTTATTCAAACCAAACGACAAATCAAATAATGATCATTCGAAAAAATCATTAATTCTCATTATCGATCGCAAAGAAGATACTGTGACTCCATTACTCAATCAATGGACATATCAAGCAATGGTACACAATCTACTCACTATTAAAAATAATCGTGTCGTTCTCAATAATCCCGACACACCAGAAATCGTTCTCAGTTCATTAAATGACGAGTTTTATGAGAAGAATATGTATCTGGATTTTGGAGAGATCGGAACGAATATCAGTAATTTCATGAAATTCTACGAGAGAAAACATCAACAACAAGAGAAAGTGGAGAGTATTCAAGATATGAAAAAATTCATACAAGACTTTCCTGAATATAAACGTCTCTCTGGAACGGTGGCACGACACGTCAATTTAGTGAGTGAATTGTCGAATTTAGTTCAGAAATTTTCATTATTGTCCGTCTCCGAATTGGAACAACAATTGGCATCAGATGGAGATCAACAAGATATCAATTCGAAAATTAAAGAATTATTAAAATTGAATTTACAAAAATCAACAACAACAACAACAACAACCACGTCACAAATTGGAGATGATGATAATGTGAATATATCGACCGATATCGAGAAAGGTGGAAAGAAGGAGATGAAGGACATTCTTCGACAATCCGATATCACAAATATTCTTAGTATTTATTCGTTGAGATATGAGAATGAGAATTCTCAATTAAACAATTTTGCTCAAACTTTACGTGCACGACAACTCGACGAACGATATATGGACGTTATATTATTCTTCTTATTGAACATTCTCAAAATATTTTAACTTTCAACACATTTCTTAGGTCATGAAACATATCGTTAGTTATGGTGGGAAGAAGTCAAGACAATCGGATATCTTCTTGAAATCATTCACTGTTAATCGAGCAAAGAAAATCATTAAAGGATTAAAAGTTCAAATTCGATAATTAACATCATTAAATTGACCTTTTTTGTAATTTTTCCCATTTTTTTCTATTCATATCTAGGGTGTAGAGAATGCATTGCTTCAACATCAGCCTCTCATCACTACGATAATGGATTCGATTTGGAGAGGGAAATTATCTTTAAAAAATTATCCATTTGTCACCGATAATTTCTCGTTATCAAACACGAATTTTAAGTTCGTTTTAATTTTATAGAATTTCTTTCCAATCAATATTTTTTTTAATTAGACCGAAGGAAATCATCATTTTTATCGTTGGTGGTGTAACATATGAAGAGTCGTTGGCTGTACATCGTTTTAACCAGAATGTTGATAGTTCTAATTGTCAGGTAATATTAGGAGGAAATCATATTCATAATAATGAAAGGTTTCTTTTTTTTTCCGTCCGATTCCCATAAGAAATCTTCTCTTTTTTTTTTAGTTTTTACGATGAGGTACTTGCTGATAGTAGAAAGTGATTCCAATTTAGATTCTGGATATAATATGAAAAAATTTCCATATTTATGGAAATGTTTCTACGAAAATATATGTCGAGTTGATGATTTACCATTCACTTCTCCTTTCAAATATT
The DNA here is from genome assembly GCA_023231475.1 of Seison nebaliae. Classification (NCBI taxonomy): domain Eukaryota; kingdom Metazoa; phylum Rotifera; class Pararotatoria; order Seisonacea; family Seisonidae; genus Seison; species Seison nebaliae. The sequence continues at coordinate 23,686 of JALJEE010000329.1, read as the reverse complement.
TTCATTCGTATACATGTGTTCTCTGGAATTCTCGGATAGTCGATGACGAGAAAGATTTTCCATGAAAAAATTTTTATTTATTCAAATTAACTTTATCTTCCATTTCTATTCTATTATGAAATTTTCTGTTTCTTTTTCATTTTCTTTTTGTTCAGATTTGCGGAAATGAGTGACCTGTTGGAATAAATCTTTTTCCCTCACACTCTCTCTCTCTCTTTCTTTCTTTCTCCACTCACGTCAAATGTTCGTTTGAGACATCTCTTTTATTTTCATGAACGATTTGTACAGTTCTTGTCGTTGATAATGACTTCCATTTATCGACAGATCGTACAATCTTTTAAATATAATTTCAGAGCGGCCTTCGCTTATGGATCAGCTGTCTTTCCTACAACTCCATCAAAACAACAACAACATCATCCAAAGAAGAATGATATGATCGATTTCATTTTCGTTGTTGATGATACGAAGAAATTTCATGAACATAATTTAAATTTACATTCAACTCATTATTCTTCCATTCCTTTACGATGGAGTGGAAGTGAACGAATTACCAATGTCCAACGATATTATGGTGCTGCTGTTCTCTACAATACTTTAGTACAAATGGAAAATGGTCATCTCATCAAATATGGAGTTATCGATACTTATGATTTGATACAGGATTTGATCAAATGGCAATATTTGTATATGGCCGGACGATTACACAAACCAGTCCAATGGATCATTCCACCGTCATCTGGTAATTCCGAATTGTCCACTGCCTTACGCATCAATTTACAAGCAGCAATCGATACTTCACTTTTATTGTTACTCGACGAAGAAGATGTTACAATCGATAAATTATTGGAAACCATCATTTCTCTATCATATTCCGGCGACGTTCGAATGATCATTCCTGGTTTGGGAGAAGATCGACATAAAATTCGGAAAATTCTCCAATCGAATCGATTGAACATTTTCAAAATTTATTCGAATATTTTAGCGAACGATAAATCGTTAATATGGAATACAACTGATGCGAAACGATTATTGTTATCGAACAATAAGAAAGAAACGACCGACTTTATTTTGAACGCCACTTTCACTCAAGATTTCGATGAGGAAAACATCTACGAACGTCTTAGACGATTACCAAATTATTTGTTGAGAACGATCTGGTTACGTTGTCATCAATATGGAATATCATCACGAAACGGTCTCGCTTATCGCACCAAATCATTGACACATCGAGGCTATCGAGATATGGATGAAATTCTCATATTGTTATCACGTGACCAACAAATGTCGTTAATTTTAAGAGATTCCATTCAACAAATTGTTCGATCGTCGTCAACTGGTCAAACGATGAAAGGAATAGTAACGGCAGGTCCTTGGAAGTCTCTGAATTATCTATCAAGAAAATTGAAGAAATCAATAAAATCCTTAATATTCTGAAAATGTTATCTATATATATCGATTAGGAAATTTACTTCTAGAACAAATCAACTGAAAAGCGACGTTTTTATCTTCAGAGAACATCTCAAAATTTCCTCGTGTATATTTATTACTCATTTTTCGACGATGAAAGAAAAAAAAGAATTGCACAACAACATCCATCAAATAAACTTTAGAAAATTCTCCTTTTTCTGAAAATATTTTTCGTTTTCTATTTTTCAAATAAATTCACCAACTCTCTCCTTAAACAAATTTATGAATTGGAATATGAATAATTTTCAAAAAATTAAATTCTAATGAAATTCTCAAGGAGTTTTAGAATATTCATAATCTAATAAAATTTCATCATAAATTCAAAATGACAAGATAGTGAGAAGATGAAGGAAATAGTTTTCTTTTATTGAGTAAATAACCATAATATGTTGGTTCAATAATTAAAGTGTTGAATTAAAGAAAAGAAGTGTTCGTTTCCATTCATTTCCTCATCGTCAATATTAGATACATTTGCAATCGAGAACAATTGCGTCTTTGATTTGATTTGACAAGACGGTTCCTTTGATACTGCGATACACATAGATTGGATCAGTTTCTGTAGGTGCACAACATAATTTTCTTCCACTGATCTTTGCATCAACTAAAGTGGCGAGACTGTTGGAAATATGTAGACCACATAATCCGATACAATATGCTGTGTGAATAATGGCAGGATCGATAATTCCCGAAATATCCAACAAATCTAAATTGATTCGTATCGGAATTTTACAACAATGGCTCTTCGCTGAACATCGTTCCACACATCCTTCGTTGAATAACCATACACACTTATCATCATTCTCACATTGTTTACTCAATCGATAATTGTTGCATCGACTTCGACTTTCAACATAACGCTTTTTTCTCTTATTCTCCCATTTGGACATTTTCCGATATTTCTCATAATCTTTTGTGAGATGTTTCCGATTGATTTGCATCTTCATATATTCCAATCCCGATTCCATATTCTCGATTTGAGTATGACTCAATTCTTGGAGAATATTCAATATCGGTTGCGCCTAAAATATATGAAAATAATGAAAAAATTTTTAATTTTAAAAAACGAACTGATTCCCCGTCACTTTCCAATTGAGCATTAGTCGCTAGTTTTGGTAATCGAATACAATCCTCATCTTTATTCAAGAGACAAATAATTTCGATTTGGATTGATGGATTGTGAGCGAAAGGATTCTTCTCCCGAATACTCATCATTGGAATTAGTTTCTGTCCTTTCTCTCGCAATATTTGATGATTGTAAATTAATGGTAATTCTGTCCACGACTCTTTCGCTTCGTATTGTGGAGTAGCGAAACTAATCCATTTAAGATCACCAACCTTCAAATTGATTTGCATCGTCACTGGTTTCATCATATATTTCTCTTCGTTACTTTTCACCCAAATCCATAAACGAGCTGCATGCAGTTCCACTTTCCCATCACGAATATATGAAGGTAAATTGAATTTGAAAATTTTCCGTTCGACTTCGTCTGGAAAAAAAGAAAATTAATAAGATTTCCTCAGATATGCGAAAATGAGTCTGAAACAGTTTCACTAACCTCGACACGAAAAAATAGAAATTTGAGATGGATAATTAACATCTGGTTTGAGAAAATCGTTACTGACGTCAGTTAAACGATTTCCATCAGATGGTCTCGTTTTCAAGAAAGTTTTAATCGGATAAAGATTCCTTATTAGATTGGCATCGACACCTTGTTGTGGCGACAATGTCATGTTCATTTGATCGAGGAAAAGTGTACGGAATTTCGACAGGAAATTCTTCTTCGCATTAATGACAAGTGACTCATAATCGATGATATTATGAGACTTCTTCTTGACTCGGAATGTTTCATTTGATTGTTGTTGAGAATTGAGATCCGAAATGATCTTCCTTTCCACATCTGTCAATTCGACGGGAAATCTCAAATCATTGTCTTTCTCTTCGTATGGTTTGTGAGAAATTGTTTCATGATTATCTGCTACAATTTCATCGTCATAGGAATTCTGAGGAAATTCGGGAATTATCTCATTCGTTTTTATATCCAAATTCTCCAAAATATTTCCTTTTGGAATTAAACTGGAAAGAAGATTACTAATCTCTTCCGTTAAATATTTCCTGGCATGTCCCAAATCGTAGAAGGCGAATGTTGGTTCGTTATTGATTAGGAGAGTGACTGATATGAGAAAGAATGGAAAGATCGAATTGAAAATCATCCTAAATTTCACCCGAATTCTTTTCTCAAATGACTAAAATGAAAAAATATTCTATTTTCATTGCTGAAAATGATTTTATAAAGAGTCGAAACAAATTAATCAGTTGGAATTAATCAAGTATGACTGAACATAAAATCGGAAAAATTTCTTTTCCATCTCCATTCTTGATAACGTCATTGAAATAATTGGAGAATATTTCATAGGAAATCCATTGTCAAGTCATTCGGATGGAATTAGTAATTTTCTACGACTAATTCAATTCTACAAATGCGACAAACAATTTTGATAAATGGCTTCACTAAAACGTGTTAATGGATTTCCACTAAATTATCTTTTTATTTTTCTTTCAATACACGCTTGATGGGTCGATTGGAATTGATGATTGATCATGAATCTTATCTGAATCGTTTGTATTTTTGATTCATTTATTAATTTCAATCTCTTCCCATTTTCCAAGTGTTCCATCGCATAATTTTATGTTTAGGTCGATTTACTTCATTAATTACTTTCACTTATGACAATGATAATGAGAATGTTTAAATTTTTCTTGTTAACTCAAACGAATATTGACCGGAATTAATGTAATAGTTGAGAATTAGCACAACGAATATTTATAATGAATCTTCAGTGAATATCAAATTGGATAAAAGAATATTTAAAAGAATTACATATTCCTTTCCTACGCGATTTGTGTCATGTTCCATCGAAGGGAAAGTTAGTAGGTTCCATGCACATTCCAAGGAATTGGAATTTAATCTTAAAAAATTATATGGAATGAAAATTGTCTAATTCTCATTGAAATAAAAATTATAGAGCATTGGCAAATTCTTCTCGTCATATGTGGATGTGGGTGGAGCAAAAGAATTACGTGTTATAATGACTGAAGGACATCGCAGTGATGACTTCATTCTCCAACTAAAGGATGTACACAGTTAAACTTTCATCAAATTCGTCTAATTCCGAATCCTTTTCCTTCAAGATATGAAGATAAGATATAAAATTTTTATTAATCTTTTATGTCGGAATGAAGAGAATAGAAACGTCAATTTCCCAGATGATTATCTGATGGTATGGAATTTAAAGTCTACACACTTTTCTCAACCGATTCTCCCTCCAAATGTTCATCTTAATTTTCTTTTTCAGGAAAATTAGAGAAATTTTAAACAGTTTCCCCTCATCAGATTTAGGTGAAATGGAAATGAAATATAATTCGAAAAATTTATACATCAAACACTCAACGAACAATAAGAAGAACAACAGTAATAATTCCGATAAAAATTGTTTATCAACTAAACTACAATTTAATGAAAATGAACATTTCCTCAATTCAACGAATGATTTCCATTTGACTTTGTCATTATGTGAATTGGAGGTTTCTGCTCATCGATAAATGTCATTCACTGATCATTCTTTTGTTTACATGTTTATAGATTGTTTATCCGATGATTGAGAGAATGAATTCGACTGTTAAATTTAATATAAACAAATCAATTAAGTTTCTTTTAGGTGATTTAGAAGAAATTCACCATCTTTTTGTTTATCTTATTTTTAGCGCCGTCGAAATTTTTGTGGAAGAGACACCACAATTTCCCATTCATCTAATAATATCACAAGAATTTCGGTGTTTCCCTGATGATTTTGGGGGTGGATGATTGAAGACGACGAATAAATTTAACAAAATTTTTATTTTAAATTTCTTTATTATGATAAAAATTCATTAAAAAAATGACGATAATGAAGATGTTGATGATGTAAAAAGAACATGCCGAAGAAACAACGGTCTGTATATGATTATAAGGTATAAATTTGCTAATTTTCATTGATTTGAAATTGTCAATTCGAGTGTGTTGTCCAAAGAGATGTTTCCTCATTTTTGACCTTCCTCATCCGACGAATCCATCAATCTCGTTTCTTTTTATAATTCCGATTATTATAGAAAATTTTAGTAAGAATCTAACCTGCTATATTTGGAGATACAGGAACATAATTGAAGGGTGTTCTTCGATTTTGATACCTCCATCGTCTGAATCTTTCGAAAAAGGATGGATTCGATCGACGACTTTTCATGTTGTTCTATAACCGTATTGTGATGGAGAGGATAGAAAAATGGGAGAAAGAAAATTAATAAGTTTTCAAAATTGACGTGGATATTTCCGAACATATGATACTTCTCGGTGATCATCAGTGGAGGAAAGTGCTGCAACTCGTTCAATGTGTCTAACCGTCGATCGATTGGTGTTGAAAGGATATCGTTGTCTATATCGTCGAACGAACGATAAACAACAATAGAGTAACAACAATACGATGATGAATGTTATGAGAACAATGATAGCTAATGATATCCATTCGATGTACTTATTATATTGAATATAAACGATATTTTTGGAATTGGAGTTGGAGAAAGGTGTTGAAATAAATTTGCAATAATTATATAATTTTAAAGTCGAATTACATTTGTTAATAATGTCATTTGACGACTTCTTCCACCATTCAACCAATCTGGAAAATTATTGAAATTGACAAAACAAATCTAGAAAATTTTAACTTTCGATCGAAGAAAATATTCTTCTTGCAACATGACTCGTATTTTTGCACACTTCGAAAATAGGCGACACAATTGAAGGAAGAACAATATGTGAAATTTTTGTAACAAATTTCATAGAAATTCTTCGAATGACTCATGTCTTGTTCAAATAGATATTCTTCTTGTTTATGGATCAATAACGGCAATGTCAAACAATATTCGTCTTCAGTAAATGTCTGAGAAAAATCGATAGACAACCAATTCGAATTGAATTCCTTAGAGATGATATGAGTGGAATTTTTATGGTTTTTAGATTGCGTCATTTTTATGGTCATATTCATATGTTTGATCTTCGGGTTAACTCTCGTTTTATTATGATGACAGATACCACATGTCTGACAAATAGCATGAGATTGTCGTTTGATATCCATAAAATTTCTTTCCGTTTTTTCATAAACGTACAGGTTTTGTAATAAATTGAAAACATTTGAATAGAACTGGAAATAATTTAAAATTTAATTTGAGCCCACAAATTTGGTTAAGACAAACTTTATAGGGCAACGTCAACGATGATGAATTGAGAAATAACAAGAATTTATTGAATTCCATCACATATCGATTGAAGACGCAAAGTATGAGTATCTGTTCAGATGATTTGCTTTCAATCCATTCGTTTAAGTTACTCGCTGTTCCATTGTTCAATAAATCCTTTAGGGAATTTTCAAGAAACGAAAGAAGACAAATTCTAACATAATTCAATAAATATGAGAAATCGTTAGAATTGATATTTCGAATTTGGCTAGATCCGTTGTTATGTTCGTATCGAATTGATGCCAATAATTTCCGTTTGTAATTGATGGAAGTCCAATTGGTGTCCATCGGAGAGAAATAGATGGAGACATATCGATTGATATGCTCGTTGTATTTGAGACTTTCGATTTTATCCAGATCGACCTCTTTCAATTCGGTCCAATTGATTTTATTCAAATTCAACAAATTCTCCACTTTCACTATATCATTATTGTCGTTGATGATTAGTTTGATGACCCGTTTGGAAGCGATCGGAATAAAAGAGAGTACGCAACTCAATAGAATATAACGAATCATTATTTTTTCAGTTCTTTTTTCGAAAAACTCTTATGTGTTGACTGAATATTGGTGAAGCATTTTCTCATGCAGATGATAGAGAAAGTGAAATTGACAAATGTTGAAGATGAAAAAGGCAGAGAAGGAAGAGGAACATCAACTAATTCTACTTTCTCACCATATGTGTATATACTTTACTCAATCGACTTTAGCAATGAACATCATCAATATGTGTGCTTATGTTACATCATCAGTGAATGCCTCATATCGAAAGAAAGAAAAGAAAGAAATAATAAATATTTCATCCAGTTTTCCAGTTCTTAACTGCTCCATTCTTTAATTAATTACAGCTGTCCTTTCCAAAAATAAATGATGAATATTAGATTGAAACTCACAATCATCATTCTCCTCAAAATAGAATGATTATATTCCCATTAAATTCTAATGTCCAATCTAAAATTAATTTTAATTTTTTTTATTTAATTTGAAATGTCATTTTCACTTTCTCGTCAATAAAAGAACAGTTTATTAATTATTAGTCAGCAGAAAAACAATAAACTTTTTATTCGTCAAATTGAAATTTATTCAAATAATTAAAAGGAAATCATTTAAGAAAAACTTTTGGTTGAATCGGGAAGAATCCAACCGTTTTTCTTATCATCGGAAATTATTTTATTCGAATAATTTTCATCAACCACTCGTCGAATATTCGGTTTTGGCGATTTAGTTCGACTTCGACTTCTTGCAAATTCCCTTAAGCGACTAGTGGAGCGTTTGAACATTCCATGTGTCGATTCAATTGGTGATGTAATCATCCGACGTATTTTCGATCTGGTTCTTCGCGGTTGTTTGTCTAAGAATTGTTCCAATGATTCTAGATCTCGCACATTCGAATCGATGATGGTGGATCGTAAATATTTGTTATTCATTCCAAAAATGAATTGTTTAAATATTTCCATATTAATATTAGCATTAATTTGAGAGTAGAGTAATCGATTACTTAAATGGAATAATCTGGAGAGATATTCCATCTCATTCTCACTATTGGTTTGTTTCGTGTTGTAGAAGGATTGATTTACTTTTTCTATCGGATTATTTGGGAGAACTTTAAAGAGTTTATTTACGAATGAGGTATATGTTTCGACGAAAGAAATCGTCTTACATTTCCTCAGAACGAATTGCATAGCTGCAGCCGATAAATGACTGAACAATATTTCGGAACGATATCTCTCTGGCACTTTATTGAGATTGCAAATCAGATTGAATCGTTCGAAATAATGTGAGAAATTCTTATTGAGAAAGTATATTTCGTAATCGATCATTATGATAAAATGAATTTAATCTCTTTTCAAAATTACATAAGAGATGGATAAAAATTAATAATACTTTCATTCTTGTTTAATTAATTCGACCCTATTCACACGACAAACAAATAATATGAAATTTACTTCAAAAAATTGTTATCTTTCGCCTATTCTCGACGTTGAATTATTTCGATGAAGTAATAACATTATTTCGAAGTTTTATTTGGTCAAATAATTTGAGATCGAGATTTGTTCAATTATTAGATAATTTTTAATTTGTTCTGATAAGACGTTTCTTTATTTCCTGATCACACTGATATTTCCTGGTTAGCGATGAATGATCGGAAAGATAGTGAACGAGGTTTTTTTTTAATTAAATTACATTCATTCATTCAATTTTCAAATGGCCAATAACCTACATCGTTCAGTGACGCAATGAAATGTGAAAGGATTTTAATAAAAGAAAAATTTTAATTTGAAGAACGAAAATAATTAATGAAAATTCGATTTTCTGATAAGATAAGACGAATTCATACCACTCTTAGCATAGAGAATGAAGTCATTTCAGTCTATTCCTTTACATTCCGCACATACTGATAATGGACATCGAAAAGGCGATTGATCAGAAATTTGTGGAAAGTGATCCGATTTGTGTACATCCAGTTCATTGGTACCAGGATGACAATTTTATTCTATATCTCCGATATCTTTTCATACCAATTATTGCATTTGGAATTATCGGGAATATTCTCGTTACTTGTATTCTCATACGACTCAAACATCTACGACGTATGAGAGCATATCGATGGTTCGCTTGTTTAGGTACCGTCGATTCCGCTTTGATTGTAATTTATGCTCCGAGAACGATCGCGGGATACTTCTTTGGGAAGGATGTTCGAATATTATATGGAAGTTGGGGATGTCGATTACATGCATATATGGGCTACGTCTTGACTGATATCAGTTCATGGATATTGATCGGATTGGCAATCGATCGAATGGTGATTGTTATGAAACATACGAATGCATTCATATTTTCATTCAGGAAGAAGATTTGTAGAATCGTATTATTTATGATTATTGTGATGTCTCTCATTAATACTCCTATTCTTATGTTTTATCGAATTAATATCGTTAAAGAATCAAGTCTTATCCCCACTTCCAACATCAGTAATATCACAGCCGATCCTCATAATTTGACGGAAACCGGATTCATTTTATTGGACCTTCTCAAACATTTCCAATTCGACAATAACAAGACGAATAGTATTACTTTATTAATTCTAAAATTTATTGAACAACTGAAACTCAACAGCACTAACAAGAAGAATGGAACTAAAAAAATCGAAAATCGATCAGATAACGAACGATATTTTGATGGTTATCAAAATAAAGGGATTTGTTTACTTTGTGGTTTCGATGAACAAATCGTATCATTCCTACCCAAAATCTGGGTACATACAGATGCAATGATCTATGTTTATCTCCCATTCATTCTCATGTCAATCAGTTCAATAGCTATTATTCATCGTGTCCATCAAAGTCGACAAACATTGTTGAATCATACGAAACAGAAAATTTTTCAACGATGGTCCGGTTCCATAAAGAAAGTAGAGATTGACAATGAATTGAGTGCGAAAAATCGAAGATTTCGACCATTAACCTCATATATGACGACGAGAAAAAAATTGAGAAATGACAGTTATTCCACAACGCTCCAAAAAAGTTTGAGCACCACTTCCTCCACTAGGAAACAAGTCGCCATAACATTAATTCTACTCGACGTCTTTTTCATCATTCTATGTACACCAATCGTTTTCATTCATCAATTAAGTGAAACGAATATAATTTATAATGATTTGCGTTTATGTAATCGGTTTTATATCATCGCACAATTATTATTCCATATCCATCATGCATTCCATTTTCTTGTGTATTGTTTAGCAACTCCACATTTCCGTCAATACATTCGTCAACGATTTCAATCACCTACTCCCTTATCAACAAAAGTGAAGAAGAGTGCGAATTTCATAAATAATTCGAAGAGCAATAAACCATCATTAAATCGATCATTATCATCATCTTCTTCTTCCTCATCATCAACATCGACGACAGAATCACTTTCCAGATCATCTTCTCACACAGAAGAAGAGAATGGAATATCTAGAAATGTTTATAGTTTATGTGAAACATCAAAGAGATATAATAGTCAGATCGACAATCATCATCCGTTTCATCGGACATCAATTCAAGCGATTTCTCTCGTCGACATTAATCGATTACATCAACTCCAATCAACAATCGATGCGACGAAATTGAGGAATTTATATTATTCGGAACGATTAAAGAAAGGCAGAATTAGGAAATTTTCAGTTGTCGTAAATTTAATGGTACGTATGAAGAAATGGAGGAAAAAAAAGAGCATGCGAATTCAACCGAAAAATTTGACTTAAATATTTTGTACGAAAAATTAAAACACCAAAAATTTTTATATAAATTACCAAAAAAATTTTCGTTTTATATTACCGAACTGATAAATTTGGACGACGATCTGATGCTGATGAATTTGAGCGACTTCTACTTCTGGGAGAAGCGATCGATCTGGGAGTACGAGCGGAAAGTATTCGTCGTTCTGTTAAACATTTCTTTATTGATTTTCCTTCAATTTTCAACGAATTCCCATCATCTAATCGACATGTATCTGTCGTAAGTTTCGATGAAGAAACGGAAGAAACCATAGAAGAATTTTGACGATTATTCGCAGATTTGATATTCGTTCTCGATTTGGCGGGTGGTTTTCTTGTTAAGTTCGTATTAGATTTTGATGTGTCACTTCTACAGGAATCGGGTCGATTAATTGCATATTTTCTCATGGTACCGGTAATTTGTGTTACATTGGAATCAGTTGAATGGATTATGGAATCATTTGCAGGATGTAATAAAATTGATGATGAAGATGATGAGATGGTGGATTTGATTCCATTAAGAGATTTTTGAGAAGATGCTCGTAATCTTCCAGTTTTCTTCATATAATAATTAAATAATACTTTCAATCTGACATGTAATCGATTTAGAGTGGAAATCGATGGTGTCTTTTCACCATTTATTGAATCGATTGATGTTCTCCGTGAATGAGTTGGTTGAGAATCGTCATCCGAATGTAATAATTTCATAATATTCGTCTGTATTAATATGGGAAAAACAAAGATCATGGCATCATCTCTTTCACAATATTTGACGAGAACGTTCAAAATACAAATTTGTAATCGAATCTCTTCGTTCGATATGTACGATTCGGAGATGTTCTCCTCCGGTAATAGACTGATAAGAAAGATAAATATTCGAGAAAGTTGTCGAAATATTTGAGAATTAGCAAAATGATCATTCATACATTTCTCATCTTTCGAAATCTCACTGTTTCTTGAACGATAAACCGGTCGAGAACTTGTCGGTCGACCACTCGACGATCTACTCGAACTCCGAACATATTTCGAGAAATCCGGAAGGATAATTGCTAATTTTGCCAATATTTCTGAAAAGGAGAATGTTAAGTAATCATTATCGGAAAATTTTATTATTAACCCAATGATTTGATTTTCACTTTCATCACAATATCATCAACTAACGGTAATTGGAGTATGTTGTATAATTGGAATATATTCAATTTGTTTTTCGATATCGTTGTGGATGGAGTTGATTCGAAAATGAAATAATTCTCAACTATCTTCTTATTCACGTAATATAAATGTTCCATAAAATAAATCATTTCATAAAGAACAATAATACTCCACTAGAAGAAGAAAAAATTAATAATGATAAATTTAAAAATGAATAAATGGAATATTAATTGAACTTTCATCGATAATTTGGATTGAGACGATTTGCTGAGAATATATGGCATATAATTTGACACGATAATATCCATGGAGAACGGATGGTCATCTAAGGAAAAGAATGAAGAATATTTCTCAAGATCACTTGTTGACATCAATCTATGTAAGATACATTGAGATTTCTCTTTATTATTTATTCGTTGATTAATTATTGATTGGATATAAATCAATTGGGAGACGATAGAAAATGAGATTGCCATTAGATTCTCATCGGAATGTTGACAGATGGAGGACAATAATAAAACTTTATTTTTTCCTTCAATTCCCATTGTGAGTAAATCGATGATGGATTTGAACGTTTCAAATGAATTGAAAATAATCATTGAAACATTCTCTTTTAAATCATTCTTTTGTTGTGTCATTTCGTGCAATGGATTCTTCACGAACAATCTCAACAAATATTCCAAGATGGAGAGGAAATCATAAAGTGATTTTTGAATGATATTAGAATCATTCACATTATTCAGTTTCTTTTTCAGCAACGAATATCGTAATGAAGTTTTTGGATTTGATAATTTGTTATTTCCGTTACCATCGTCACTCATTTCCATATCATCTGATATATTTTGAAATAGACTAAAGATTAATGATTTTGATAATGAATCGGATGTAATAATATTTTGTAATCTTATCGATTTCTCCAAATCCTTTTTCTGAGATAAATCTGAAAAATCTTCATCTTTCAACGTGTCTTCACTAATTCGGGTAGTCAAGAAGAAATTCTGTTCATATTCACCAACATTATTGAAAATCTTCTTCGAATACATTTCCACTTTTTTATTTTTCGTCTGAGTGTTTTGTGTAGAACATCGATTAATAATCCAAATATACAAAAATATTTTTTTTATAATTTGTGATTTTGTAATGAGATTATTGAACGTTTTCACATCTTTGATAAATGGACTTTCACGTTTTTTCCTTTGAAATAAATGCTTCTGATTATGTTCCAATATTTCCTTTCCGTATAAACGTAAAAGATACGACATCATCGTCAATGGTTCACTGATATCGAATGGAATATTTCGATTATGTAAAACGATAATTGTCTTCAGACAATTCGATAAGAGGAAATGTTTCTTATCAATATAATACTGTTTAATTAATTGTTTCATCGATTCATCTGAAGAAATAAAAATAATATAAACTTAAAAAGAATAAAATTGAAAGGAATGAAAACCGCTATATGATAAAGTGAATGGCATACAAAGAATAATGGAAATCGAATGAAATAAATTGGAAACGATCTTTTCGGACAAATCCTTCACTCCAACATTGTGCATATGAGAGAATTTTAAGAAATTATTAAATGTCATATTCATAAATGGATTTCTTAATTCGATCAAATCATTAGCAATTCTGGAAGAGATCGGTGTAATTGAAGCATTGGATAATCGTTGCGAAATCTTCTCATATTCATTCAATTCGAATAATAAACTGATGAGAATATTTGGATCGATCATTAACGTAATCAGATCAAATAAACATAAAGATGAAGATGAATTATTATCGTTAATTGCATTCGATTCATTTTGTATTCCCGAATCAGTATCACTTCGATCGGTTGACATGACTTCCTCCGATTTGTTTTCGGTGAATAACCCGAAAAGTAAAGTATGACAATTATTCATAGAATCATCACAAATCTTAAAAATGAATTGAAATAAGGGGAGAATTGACATTGCATTCATATACAACGGATCGAATCGATATTTTAATTGACTGATATTTTGTGGTAAGTCACAAGAATCTTTATTCCGATACCATGATAATAACGGATAAATTTTCTGTGCGAGTAAATTCAAAATATCCGTTTGGAATAATAAAGCATTCTGCATCAGATAATCATTCTCATCGACGAATAATGCATGTAATAATAAAATAATTCCATCAACAACACCATATTTATATGGAAATGGAATCAATGGTACCACCAATGATGATGATGTTAAAGAGTTGCTTCCCGTCGACGTACTACCACGTCGTTCACTATTATTCGATTTATTCGATTCGACATAATAATGAAAGAATAATTTCCTCCAATTTCCATCGATCAATAATTTGATATATTCATTTTCATCGATTAATGAATCTCGTTCCTCGAAAGAATTCGTCCGTTTCTTTGTTGGAGCTAATGCGATAGTCAGCGATCTCATAATATCCATTTGATTGATAATAATTCCTTGATTCTCATCTAACAAATCACGAATAATATCGATGTCTTCGTTCGAGTTCAGATATTGGAATAATGGATCTGATTTCTCATTGAATTCGTACAGATTATTCGATTTTCCTTTCCCCATGTTCATGAGGATTGATGAACTGTTTTGATTATCGATAATCTTTAAAATACTTCCATATAATAATGATGTTCCCCCACAAATATTACTCGTCCTCCCATTCAAATAAAGTGAATTACAAATTTTGATATCACTAAAATTGGAAATGAAATTAAAATTTGAAATAAATGGAAATTTTAACATTTGAGAAATATCTTCAGGATTGTTCAATATACATACGGTATATAAATGTGTACATAATTCATATGCTTCCAATCTCAATTTTAAACATTCGTTATCCATCTCGTTTTGAGCAGAACTCTAGAAAGAAATAATGTTAAAAATTCCTCAAAACTTAATAAAATGAGAAACCAAAAGTCGCAAACTAAAATATTGGAGCAAAGATAAATTTCTTATTTCTTTATTGTTATTATAATTTATTGTACTTGGAACATTCGATGTGAACAACATTAATCGCTTTAAAGGACATCGTTGAGTGTAGCGACAGAATTCTTTCGACGTCTGACAACAGGAATACAAAAATTTGAATATCGTCGATAAAGTGGAGAGTGGTTGATGGAGATCGAATAACAAATCTGAAATATTTAGTTGTCCATCAGCAAATTTCCTGCTGATGATTTTCGTCATTTCATATTTCTGCGAATAATTTATCGGGAATGATCTCTCGCTAGATTTCCATTCAAATATTTCTTGAATATTATTTCGGAATTGACAACGACAATATTCGATATCTTTCGAATAATTCGGATGAATTTTCGAATAATGATCTATATCAATTCGATGATCGATTTGCATAAATGTCATTGCAGTTAACAATGTCGCCGCTAAATTTTTCACGGTGTTCAATCGATGATTAAATTGAGTGATATTCTCACATTCCAATTCTTCTAACGACAATTTTTCGAATTGGATTTCCTGAAAATTTCCCAGGTTTTTCGTTGTTTGAATCAACGAAAATTTATTGTTCTCATTTCTCGTCATTTGCCATGTGAATGGAATGAGGGCGATTGTAATAATCGATTTCAATTGAGTAATTGAATCAGTTTTTGATTGTTTGTCAGTTTGACAGATGAAACTGAAGAATTCGTTGGCGATTGTCAACGGTTGTTGTTCGATTTGTTCGAATATTTGAATGAATATACATAATGAATATTGATAGAGAAACATATCGATATTGATCATGATCGATAAGTTCCATATTGATTGCATTGACCGACATAATTTCAATAAATTGGAGATATGTCGATTTGTCAATTTTTTCATGAAATCATTTTCACGATCGAATTTCATATTATAATTCGATTCTGTTAACGTCGAATAATATAAATTAGCTAACGGTGCAATTTGTTGGAAAAGTTGACAGAAGTTGACTGATTCGAAGAGAACATCTCGAATATTCGGAACATTTAATAGCATTTGATTAAGAAGTGTTTGAATATCATTTCGATTCATTTGTTTATCCATCGTCTCATTACCATGAAGGAGAAAATGGATTTCGTTCACAATCAAATCAAATATCTGTTGTTCGTATAGAAAGTCGAGTAATTGTTTCACATATATATCATCATTTTCCATTTGTTGTCGTTTCAAAAGATGGAGAAACATCAGATGAGCAATATGTAAGAGATTCGTTAAGAAGTTACTCGTCATTTGGACATGGTCCTTATTAATCAATTGTTCCAATTGACCGTTGTTCAAATATCGACTGATGGATTCGTTGAATGATAAGAAATTATGTTCGAGAATCTCATTAAATTGTTCAATGAATTTCTGGTTGGATATTAAGGGAATTATTATCGAATCCATTTCTTGGAAGGATTGTAAGGCTCCTTCATCCGTCTCCGCTGTCGCCATATCATTATGAAGTAACATTAGTCGTTCAAATAATGTATACCATTCATTCGTTTCATTCCTCACCATTCCTTCATGATTCTCATGATCGATATATTCATAATTATCATCATCCCCTTCCTCATTCTTAATAGATTCAGCTTTACGATTTGTTGTTGGTGCTGACGACGATTCTTTTTTATTCGATTTATAATTTATCTGTTCCAAATCAATCGAATCTAATTCTTGCTCATTATTTTGAGGTGCCAATGTCGCTGTCGATTCGTCCAAATCGGATTTCTTCAAAGTCTCATCTAATTTGTTTACTTTCACAGTTTCTGTTTTCTTCGTTTCCGATTTAAAATTCTTCGCTGCTAATTGAGCAATACGATTCTTTTGCTGTTCTCTCTGTTTCTCGACGAATTGTAATTTCTGTTTCTTTTTATTTTCAGTTTCATTCTGATAATGACGTCGAGCTTTAGCCAATACCGAATTAGATGATCCTCTTAATTCGTATTGTTTGATTTGTTTCTTCTTTCGATTACGTTGTTCTTCTGTTAATTCGGCCGTTAAAGGAGCTTTCGATATGTCGAACGAATGTAAAATTATATCACCATCATCCTTCACAAAAGGATGATCTAATAAAAGTGGCCAAGTTAATCGGTTCTCTGGTTTCCTCTCTAATAACTGCATTAATAGACTTTGTAAATCAGAACTCATGACATCTTTCGATGGCCATTTGATATTTTCTTTCAAAACTATTTTCATTAATTGATACAAATTTGTCGCATAATATGGAGGTTGACCTATTCTCATTTCGAATATGATACAGCCCAAAGCCCACAAGTCCACATTATGGTCGTACGGTTTTTCTTCCAACAATTCCGGACTCATATATAAGGGAGTTCCTTTTATTGAGGTGACGACCATCGTCTCGAAACTCATCAAACGAGCGAAACCGAAATCACATAGTTTTACATTGCCATCTTTCGACAAGAGAATATTCTGAGGTTTCAAATCACGATGTAGTACTCGATTGGAATGGAGAAAATGAAGAGCTGATATTAATTGTTTCGTTAATCGCCTCACTTCAGTTTCCTCAAAAAATTTGTCATCTTTCAATATCGTATGGAGATCCGTCTCAGCATATTCCGTTACGAGAATAAGTTCTTCCGAATTCTCTTTACAATCGAATAATTGAATGACATTCGGATGTTTAACATTCTTCAAAACATCAATCTCACTTTTCAATGTCTTCAAATCTTTCAATGATTTACCTTTCTTCACTATCGCTTTCAAAGCAACAATCTAATTCAATTACATTGTCAATCTCGAACAAAGTTGAGAACTAACTTTTAGACCACCAACTTTTCGTCCGCTGTATACTTTGGCGAATGACCCCTCGCCAATGACTCGAAGTATATGATAATCTTCAATTTTATTCATCTGACTTTCATGCGTATTCTGTTTTTTAAAGTTTCTGAAGATGGCAATATAATCGTCATAGTAACATGAATCACCATAGAGTCACCCAAAAATAACTCATCGGTTATTATTCATCAAATTAACTAGAATTTTCTGATTTAAAAATTTGGCTTTCATTTTTTAATAATATCTTCATACATTTGAAAAATATTCATAATTATTTTCTTATTCTATTTCAATTTCGATCTTTATGAAGATAGTTAAATTAAAATTTGAAAACTTTATTTTTTGTTAATTTAATAAAAGTAAATTTTGTATATATTTCATAAAAATTTCAATTTTAAACATGTCGATTTGATAAGTCATTTGACTTATCTCATTGACTTCGAGGTAATGGACTTTAATTCATCTCATCATCCCAATTCCCGTCAAACAAATGTCATATTTATACAATTTATAATTAACTAACAATTTCTAAATATTTTCCTCTCATTCCTCTCATAAGTGTCGAAATTAAGAAACATAAAGTTAATGAGATTTCCCTTTTACTTTCGAAACTTATATAGTAATCCAAGTAATTTAGTTCGTCTCGATTTATTTTGAATAAAATTTGTTTTACGAAATGTACAATATTTTTTGATTTCTTAAATTAGATAGAAATTTTTAAAAAAATGTCAGAAACGGAAAAAAAGTTTGATAGTTTTTACTGAAATTTCTTATTGTCCACTAATAATAGATCCCAATATTGGATGGGTAATGATACGTTACCGATCGATATTAAAGGTTTATGTGGTAACAATCGAAAGAGATTAATGGCTTCAATAAAAAAAACGATATCATCAGATGATAAATACAATTTTTCTGGCCATGTCATTTGGTTGAAAGGAGGCGAGGAACAACCGATCTATTGTAGTGATGTCGACATTCTATTCCGTCAGGAAACTTTCTTCCATTGGGCGTTTGGTGTTACGGATCCTGGATTTTTCGGTGCCATTGATTTGGGAAGTGGTAAATCATTCTTATTTTCTCCTAAATTACCTGAAGCTTATGCCACATGGATGGGTGCTTTAATGACTAATAAACAATTTAAGGAATATTATTCCGTAGCGGATTGTTTATATGATTGTGAAATGGTGGAATTTTTGAAAGAGAAATTAGAAGTGAAGAAACTTTATTTCTTGAATGGTAGAAATGTAGATAGTGGATTGAAAACGCCATTAAAAATTGATGAGAAATATTTGAAAGGTCTTCCTAATGTTGAGATTGATGAGAAGATTCTTCATGGAGTGATGGTGGAATGTCGATTGATAAAATCAGATGAAGAATTGAGAATTTTAAGATATACGAACAAAATCAGCAGTGAAGCGCATTGTCATGTGATGAAGAATATTCGAGTGGGACGATATGAATATGAAATGGAAAGTGAATTCCTTCATTATTGTTATTCGAAAGGAGGAATGAGATTCGTTTCTTATACCTGCATTTGTGGAACTGGAACGAATGGATCAATCCTTCATTATGGTCATTCGGGTAAGCCTAATTCGAAATTAATTAAAAATAATGATATGTGTCTTTTCGATATGGGTGGTGAATATTATCGATACGCTTCCGATATTACCACATCATTTCCTGCAAACGGAAAATTTACAGAGAAACAAAAAAATATTTATTTGGCAGTTTTGGAAGCGAATAGACAAGTGTTCAAAGTAGCCAAACCAGGAATGGAATGGTCGAAACTACATTGTTTAGCTGACGCCATTCAATTGCGACATTTATTCCGTTTAGGTCTCGTAAAGAAGACAAAAAATCATCTTCCAATAAAGAAGACGAATGAAGGGGAATGTACCACCGTCGACGGTTTACCATATGGATCAGATCCATACGAAATGGATAAGGAAAATGAAGAGGAAAATTCCATCATATCTGACATGGTTAAGAAAAGAATTGGTGGTATTTTTATGCCTCACGGTTTGGGACATCTGATGGGTTTGGATGTTCACGATGTGGGTGGATATAAGAATCATAATGATGAGAAGAGATCGACAGAACGAGGATTGAAATCATTACGATTAAATCGTCCGTTGGAAAAGGGAATGGTTCTCACCATCGAACCAGGAATTTATTTCATCGAACATTTATTGAAAGAAGCGGAAATGGACGAAGAATTGAAAGAATATTTAAATTTCGATAAAATTAATGAATATCGATCATTTGGTGGTGTTAGTAATAAAAGAATAATAAAATTTATTATAAAAAATACTTTTCAATAACTCTATTTATATAGATACGAATTGAAGACAATGTTTACATAAATTATAACGGGAATGAATTACTAACGAAAGTGCCGAGAACAATTGACGAGATTGAAGAAATGATGAAAAGAGAAGAATAATTTAAAGAAAATTCTCACAACAACACTAAATTATTTTGTTACGATTAAATTAAAATTTCTTATGATGTTTCTTCCATTTTTTCTAATTTTGTTTGATATTCATCTAAATCGAAATCTGACGGTGCTACTTTGGTAGATAGAGCTGTTTTCGCTACTGCTATTGATACTTTCGTTAATAGACGTTTATCGAACGGTTTCGGTATGATATAATCTTTTGAGAATGATATCTTCTTTCCAAATATTTGACGAATCATTGCTGGTACTTCTTCTCGTGCTAATTCGGCAATTGCTTCAGCTGCTGCAACTTTCATTTCCATATTAATATGTTTCGCTCGACAATCTAACGCTCCTCGGAAGATATAAGGGAAAGCAATAGCATTATTCACTTGATTATCGAAATCACTTCGTCCTGTTGCAACGATAGCTTCTGGTCGTACTTCTTTAATTTCATTCGGATACAATTCTGGTGTTGGATTAGCTAACGCAAAAATGATACATTCTTTATTCATCTTTTTAATATCATCGATGGTGAAAGTACCGGGGAAACTTAATCCTAAAATAACATCAGCATTTTGAAAAACTGATTCTTTCGTTTCGGTTGATGGACAAGCGAATTCTTTTTTATAACTAGTTAAATTCTGTCGATCGTCAGTTATTAATCCTCTTGAATCAATCATATAAATATTTTTCACTCCAATTGTCTTGTACATTCGAGCACATGGAATCGCTGCCGCTCCAGCACCAACAACAACAATTTTCAATGACGATATATTTTTCTTTAATAATCGACATGAATTGATTAATGCGGCACTTGTAATAATAGCCGTTCCATGTTGATCATCGTGCATGACTGGAATATCTAATTCTTCGATGAGGCGTCGTTCGATTTCGAAACATTCCGGTGCCTTAATATCTTCCAGATTTATACCTCCAAAAGTTATTGCTATTCCTTTAACAATTTGAACAAATTTTTCGATATTCGTCTCCTCAACTTCTATGTCGAATGAATCGATATTTGCAAACTTCTTAAATAATAACGCTTTCCCTTCCATCACTGGTTTTGATGCTGCTGCTCCGATGTTTCCCAATCCCAGAACGGCTGTTCCATTCGAAATCACTCCAACTAAATTACCACGAGATGTATATTGATAAGAAGTTTTCGGATCTTTAGATATCTCTAAACACGGATAAGCCACTCCAGGCGAATAAGCCAAAGACAAATGCTTCTGAGTATGAAGTGGCTTGCTCGATATCACACTCAATTTACCCGGTTCTGGATCAATGTGATAAGACAAAGCTTCATTACGTAACTCTTCGTCATATTTCTTAATATCGTCATTCATGATTATGGGAGGAATAAATCTGAAGAAGAAAAAATTAGTAATTGCACAAAATGATGATGGAAAGAAATAGTTTGAGAAGAATGAGAAGATATACGAATTAAAGATTACATGTACTTGTAAAAATTACAAAATACATATTAGGAGAAAGAAATTGAGAATACTCTTGAGAAAAAAACATTTTCTCATTCGTCGCTACTTATCATTAGCTGATGATTATAAGAATGATAATTTGACGATTAAAGAATTTCGTCTTGGAAGGTCATCTGCGAATTCTAGCGATTGTCATTATTAATCAAACTTGTTGTTCTACTACACCAATATAATTCTTTGTAGTTCATAAACAACTAACATTCTTCCAACTAATAGTCAATAGAAAAACAACTGTTAATAATACAATAACTCTATATTTCAAGAAGGAAGAAACATTGTCCTTTGGGAACTGTTCCATAGAATAATTTTGTTGATAGAAGTGAGAAGAAAACTATAAAAAATTGTTTTTGTAGATAGAGACATATATTGAATTAGCACTAAAATTATGATAATTTGCCAAACGGAAAACATTCGAGGAAATTATTCAAGAAGAAATTAATCAAATTATCAATGGAACGAATGAAATGAAAAAGAATTATTCTAGCCAATTAACCATCGGGAGATATTATTATTACGTTAAAATCGTCAAACCATTCATCAACAACATTTCATTACCATCATAATGAAAACTTACTTTTAAAACGTTAGCATCTTGTCCCATGTAAATATCGAACATAAAATCTTTCATAAATTAAAAATCGAGAAATTTCTCATTAATATCTACTCGTTAACTGATAATACGGTTACTTAACAAATAAAAATAAATTTAATCTCTAAACAAACAAGTTTCGTCCATGAAGAAAGTCTAAATAATTAACCGATCAATCCAAGTTGATATTTGTTTAAAGATAAAACAATTTTTCTGGCGCAACATTCTTTCTAGAATCTTCTCGTCTAGACACTCGTCATTCGATTTGAATTACTAATAATTTTTTTCAGATCATTCCATCAAACGATATTGAACATTTCCAATTAATTTTCAATCTGTCCATTCTCTCACATTCACTCGCTAAATTTTACACCAATTTTATTCTTATCGACCTCCTTCTTGTTTTTTTTTGTAAAACGAAGCTGAAACATATATTTTTTAATGTTCATTTGGTTTCATTCCGTTCCAATCGTCATCACTTTTTCAACTCCTACACAATTATTACTCATTTATTATTTTATTCGAGTTTTTCTCGTTTACCTTCTGATTAATTATATTATTACGTTAATTTAATTAGTGACTAAATGTCTATGAAATTTCTGATTTGAAATTTCTGATAATCTTAACAAAAATTTTTTATTATTCTATGTTGACACAATTTACATTACTTGTAAATTATCTGGAAATGTCTCATAATTATGAAGTGTCTAAATTTTATTAACAAGTGTTGAATTCTTATCATTCTATTCATCATATTCAAATAATTTATGAATGAAAATAAATAAAATTGTGAAAGAAATATTAACTTCCAGTTTTATTAAACTAAGAATGAATGAGTAACGAAGTATAACTTATAAATTATTATATTTCTTAATCTTGGAGACTTCATTGAAGTAATATTCTTTTTGGAAATAATTACTTTGGAGTTGCGAAAGTTCCACATTTAGAATCGAATTTATTTTTTTTAATTTCGTTATATTGTAATGATAATGCTATGCTATATTTTTTTTTTATTTATAGCAAATCCTCACGGGGTAAATTAAAAAGAAAAAAAGATAACTCCTTAAAGGAGTTATTTAAGATTAGGTTCCTGCCCGTTACAATAAAATGCTTGAGTGCTTCAGGAACGTGATAAGACAAATCAAAATTAGATGTCACCGATAAAGCGTCTTCCA